>APFE031612115.1:177671-198612 GCA_000404065.3 Pinus taeda
GAAAGCTCAAGAAATAGTTGCCTAAGTACATACAGTACACCTCACTTCATCAGCTTACGAGCCCCGGGTTGACATTTAAAAGTTGCAATTTAGACATCACTAAATTGACCAAACAAAGAGTATGGGAAGAAATCTAGAGGCTATCGCAAGAGTATTAGTTGAGTTCAATATGCTGACATATTTGTGATTGCAGGGTTCGCTGATTAGTGTTGCTGTTAAAGTTTTATACATGTTAAGTAGTGCTAGTTGGTCTTAGGGGTTGAATACAATATGCGTTGTTGTGGACAACATTATATGGTGTGATGACAGTGCAAGAGCATGTCAACTTATGTTGCTATAAAGACAATGTCTTGTAGTCTGCCTTGATTGTATTGGAATAGACCTTGTTTTATCTTGTTGCATTGCTAGGGTTTTTAGCATGAGCCATTGCTAAGTGAGGTGGAGAGCACAAATTTGTTGGGGTTAAAAGGCCACATGTTGACCAAAAGTAGAGCAGAGTTGCTAGGGTTATATGTTGATACCATTAGGGTTTTGTAGAGAGATCACTGGTGCCATGAGTAAGACAAGCCATGTATTGTAGTGCTATTGCTACTTGCATATGATATTGTTGAAGTGTATTGGCTAAGTGAGAGCTAGGGTTTTGTATGGCTAGAATTTCTCACGAGTTGTTGATGGGACAACACAGTGCAATGTTTGTGCAACATTGGTATTGCTAGCTTCAGGGGCAGTGTTGAGCAGTGGTCAAAGCAGTGATTATATTCTACAATGATCGAGTGCTAGGCAGTGATCAATCTTATTCTTTATATTCTATCTTATGGGTGGCATGGTGGTGCAACGTGGAGGTTGGAGTTTCCTTCAACTTGGAGCCTAAAAACACTTTAGGGTGGTAGGGTGGTGGTAGGGAAGGTTGGAGCATGTGCAGGGTGTTAGAGCATCATTTTAGTCAGAGCTGATAAAACCAAGGCATTGGATCATCCTTCCAGTTGAAGTTGGTAAACTAGGGCATTGGAGCGTCTTTTTAGTTGGAGCTGATAAATCTGGGGGTTGGAGCCTCCTTTCAGTTGTTGGAGCACCTTGGAAGTTGGAGCTTCCTATTGATGTAATCCTTAAGACCTATATTAAAAACGTTCAATGGTTTTTCTCCCAGAAGGGTTTCCACTTAAAATTCTCTTATGTACTGTCTTTGATGTTGTGCATTGTTGAATGGTGTTGTTGATTTATGTTTTAATCTAATGCTAACGATAATTATTGCTCTGTGAAGTTAAGATTAACTAATTGAAGTGAAATATTGATTCACCCTGTTCTCAGTATTTCCAACAGACAACTTCTCAAAAGCCAAGAAAATAGCTCCAACAGTAAGAAGGGCCAAAATAATCAAGTTCTGATGATCAATAACAAATGATCCTCTCCTCTACTTATATGAGGAGGATGAGTTACAATTTTAGCCTAAAAGCTCTAGATACAAGTTAAATCACAATAATGCAATTAGTTACCAACCAACCCACTAGCTTTAGACCAAAAGTGAAACACAAGCCCACACATGTGAGCCATTAGCGCTCTCGGGCTGATGTTAGGCATGATAAGAGCTCCAAATGCTAAGTGTTGAGGCTATTAAGTTCCAAGAGTGATGTAGAAACCTCTAAAAATCACAATTTGAGGGTTGGCCCTCAAATTTCCATCAATACCCCTCTATGGTCCCCAAAATCCAATTAAAGCACCATAAAGTGGGCTCCTGGGTTTCCAGCTATTCATAATATCCATCTTTGCTCCAATGTTGAGGGCTTTCTAGGTGCCACTAGCCCTCCAAGTCTTTGAAGGTGAGACCATCTTCAACTGGGCCCTAGATCAACTGCCATCCCTCACATGGTGCTAAGGCCGACCTAGGGTCATGCTAGGTCCAAATGTATCATCTTGAAGAATCGTCACATGTAGTGCAAAGTGGTAGAATGTTTTAGGTGTAGGAGGTGTGCAAAGTCATATGTGATGTGTGACTGTTGCTTGAAGGCCTAAGGCTCTCAATGCTTCACCTGTGGGTACTAGTATACTTCTCTGGGGCCTTGGTATCTGTGGGTAAGGTGCATAGGACATGGGCTGCTAAACCACCTGACAACCACAACATGAAGTCTAGTGAAAGCAATCGCTCATTAGGGACAATAATCATTATTGCATCTAAGTGAATCAAGCTTGAATGTAATGGGCTATTTAATACTTTTAATATGGATTCCCTTGCAAATTCAAAGCCTTGAGCTCGCAATGGTGTTTCCTCCATAGGTAGGAGTAGCTAAAAAACAACCCTATTAGGTGTTTCCATCCCCCAAGAGGAAGTAACATTTCCTCAGTCCACCCTTCAATTGATAGGTTTTAATGAGTAATAGTGATGGTACAAAGGGGAGAAGGCTTCATGGCCAAGTGTCATGGTCAAAGGGACCAACATGATGGGGATCCACATCTTGAGTGTATAGATGTGAGGAGGGAGTAATCGTGGATGCATGAATTACCAACTCAGCCTTTGTTTTTCCACCCCTCTTGTGTGCCTTTTACTTTTGTTTGACTTCTCTTTGTATTATTGCTTATAGCTCAAAGCGTTAGAGCTTGCTTTGAATAATGTATAGCAGTTGTATTACTTCTTATTAAAAATGGGTCATTCCATTGCTCATCAGGGTTGGGACATGCAAGGGTTCCTTTTATGATGCAATGGAGCAACCTCTGCACAAGAACCTCACAAATCTAAATTTTCTGAAGTCTAGAGTGCATATGTCGCCCGCACTGATGGTTTCTGCCAAGTCTAACAGATGGAAGTGATGGAGCCCTAGCAGCAGCGCTCTCTCTGTATTCTATTGTATCTCTTTTGGCACTCACTGTTTCTTTTTTTTCCAGTCGTCATGGAGATGGGTTGGCACTGCAATTGTTCACTGCTATTTGCTCCTTTTTAATTCGTATTTTAAATTGAATTGAATCTTGTACTTCGATTTATTCAAAAGAAAATTTATTTTTTTGAGGTCTGGAGTATGCATGCCGCCAATACTGATGGTTTCATCCAGGTCTTACAGATGGAAGTGATGATATGTGTACTTTGCACTCCAATTGTTCACTGAAGTTTGTACTTTTGTATTCTATTGGCAGTTTATGATAACTAGTGGAGATTAATAATTATATTATGTTAAATCTTATCATCTATTTTTATTATTTATAATAGCTTACATGTTCTCTGAATTGATGTATAAAGCATCGAAAAAAAACTATACGATGTAATCCCACTATTCACCGATCTTTGTAATTTTTGACCACTCATTGTCCATGGATGACTTACAGAAGTAGTGTTCATTAATGCAATTAAATTAAATCTTGTAATTTTGTTAAGTCCAAATACAAATACCAAATAATAAAAATACAAATCAAAATTTTCTGAAGTTAACAGTGGAACATGTCTCTAACGCTTACGGGTTCAGCCAGGTCTTACAGGTGGAAGTGATGATAGTTACGTCAGGCACATGCTTTTGCGAGCAAGGAAGCATGGATGGCGTAGCGTAGTTTTCAACAGCCGTGGCTGTGCAGAAAGTCCTGTAACTACGCCTCAGGTAATCCTTTAATTTTCTTTTTCATTGTCTTTTTCTAGACGAGAATGTTTCTCTCTGCCATGAAGCTCCAATATAAATGGGGCTTTCGATGCTTCATGATGTCTTTTCCGAATTAGAAGGTACGTCATCTAGTTAGTGTGTTTAAAATGAGTGACAATGAATTTCACAAAAAGCTTGCAAATGCACAGAAATAAAATTTTATTAGATCTTAGATTTCTATATTGATAATAAGTGATTCATATTGATAATGAGATATCTTAATAATGTGATTAATCTGGAAGACAATCTCATTAGAAATAAAATTTATTTTTATTTTTAAGAAAGATAATTACAATTAAACCAACTGTAATGTTAAATTAATTATATTTATTTAAGTACATATAACTCCACACTCTTTTTCATATATATAAAATTTATATTCTTAAAATTTAATGGGAAAGAAAATTAAATGTTTATTTTTAAAACTATAAAATTATATTGCAACCATCAAATAAATTTATTATCACTTGAAATTTATATTTTTATTTTATTTTTTAAATTTATATAAAAAATATTAAATATTTTTAATTTTTTAAATTTGTTATAAAAATTATTATATGGATAAACATATTTAATTTGGAATAGAGTTCTCAGAATTTAAATTTAATTATCAATATTTTTTTGGTGAATGGAATGATTTAATTTTCACAAAATATTTTTTAAAACTACAAAATTACAGATTAAAGATTGAGATTTATTTTAAAAGTATTTATTGCCTTTTCTGCTATTTTAATTAAATTAATTAATTAAAAAAAATCCTAGTAACATGTGCCATATAAGAGTTTTTTAAACTTGTGGTATTACTTAGCCATAGTATTGGCCCATAGTAATGTAAAAAAGTCTATCTATAAACTAATAATCTCCATAATAAAATAAAAATGAATCTGCATAGTTAAGAATCTTGTTACATGTTTTTTTAATGGATGTATGTCAAAATAAATAGCAATCAAGTCATGCCTAGGTTTCCTTAAGATTAGTTTGTTGGAATTGCAGAGGTTACCCATGGAGATGAGGACTTAGGTTAGGGCCTATTGTGGAAGATAGAGACATAATTTGCCTCATAGAAACAAATGAGCATGAAGGGTGCAAGACACCTATATTTGAAGGATACTAGAAGATGGCAGTGTGGAACAAGGCAACAGGGAATGGAAAAGGGCATGGGGTATCATGGTTTTAGCAAGGGAGAAAGAAGGTTGTCTCATTCAGTTAGAAAAATAAGACTCAAATAAGCAATTCATTTGCAGCATGCTATTTTGCGCAGTAAGTTTCAAAAATCTACAAAGGTAAAGGGCTTGACCACAAGGATCCATTTGCAGCCTTAAAAGTGGATATTGCAACATATTCACAACTAGGTGAAGTCCTTATAGTGGGTGATTTCAATGTCAGGACTGCAAGTGAGCAAGCTAGCATTCTTTGCTTTAAAGATGATTGCGACCCTATTTGGCTTACAGAAGAGAGTAATCATCAGTGGGAAAGAATTTCAGACGACAAGGACTGGAATCTCACTGGTGAACAATTGCTTACTCTATGTGGGGCCTTTGATTTAGTCATTTGTAATGGCTTGACTAGATGGGCAAAGTCCAGTAATTTCACTTGCAATACTTACAATGGAGCAAGTGTAGTAGATTATGTAATTTGCTCGCATGGTTTGTGTGAGAAAATGGAGGAAGTTTTGATTGGAGATCAGCTGTGGGACTTAAAATCAGATCACAAGCCAATTTATTTATGTTTCTCTTGAGCTGGAAATAAACAATTAGAGTAAAAAAATTAGCATGTCCAACAAAATCTCACACAGGGCAGAATTATTTTGACTCTAGAAAATTGTAATACTTTCAAAATGACGCTAGAGAGGCTCTTCGAGAAGGATAAAGTCACAATTCATGGCCTTCATAGTCATGAATTAATATATTTAATTCAATGCACACTTGCAAAGTGAAAAAGAGCAAAAATTAAAAACTTTGAAACAAATTGCTTTCTTGTTAATGCTTGGTTTGACAAGGAATGCAAAAAGGCAAGGATAATGTGGAAAGAGTCAAACAAGGATAACCTAAAGCTCAAAGCTTACAAGCAGTTATTAAGCAAGAAAAAGGTTGATTTCATGGTTTCAAGGAGGGAAGAACTAATCTTCCTTGAGAAACATAATCCCAAATTATTTTGGAAGGAGCTCCAACCGAAAAAGATACAAACTGGAAATAGTATTACAACTTCTAAATGGTTTGACTATGCAAGACAACTCTATGAGCAAGATTCCAAGGTTGACCCTCCCCCCTTGGTCAACACTGATATTAAACTCTTCACGGTTCAAGGGGTAGAGATGGGTATCAAGAAGTTGGGTGTTGGAAAAGCAAAAGACTTAGCTGAACTCCAAACAGAATATCTAAAGTGGGGCTCAAAGATCCTTGCACCTCACATTGCAAAAATTTTCAACATCATCATACAACAGGGGCTCCCCACAGATTGGACAACTAGTCTAACAATACCTCTTTTCAAGAGTGGTGACTTCAATAATCCCTCCCATTATAGGACCATCATGATAAACCCTTTGTTTGTAAAGCTATTTCGAAGCATGCTAGAAATTAAAATTAGTAAGTGGACAGAAGAAAGAGATAAGCAACATGCTAAAGGGCAAACAGGTTTTAGACCTAAGTATTCCACAATTGATCATTGTACAACTTTAAGGCACATCATTGAAAAAGTTGGGGAGAAAAATGAAGGAGTATTTTGTTGCTTTGTTGATTTAAGAAAAGCGTTTGACTCAGTTCCTGGGGATAAGCTTCTGCACAGAATGGAGGAACTTAGGGTTCCTAAACATTTGAGAGCAGCTGTGCATAGGCTATATGAAGAGGTGAAAGTCAAAATTAGAACTTCAGCAGGCATGTTTGAAAGTTTTAGAAGCGATATCGGGGTCAAGCAAGGTTGCCCACTATCTCTTACCCTTTTTGGTTTATATATCGACAAGCTTGAGGGGTGGTTAAATTTGCAAGGGGGTGATGGTATCTATTTGGGCAAGTTTGTTATAAGGCTTCTTTTGTATGCAGATGACCTTATTCTGATTACTAAATCGACTCTTGGTTTGCAAGAGCACTTACTATCACTTGAGCATTTTTTTTGAAGTGTGGGGATGCAAGTCAATATCAACAAAACGAAAGTAGTGGTTTTCTCTAAGAAAAGAAAACATAATCAACATAAGTTCTACTTTGAAGGCAACATTCTGGAAGAAGTTGCGAATTACAAATACCTCGGAATTGACTTCGACAAAAATCTAAGCTGGGATGGTTGTAGAAAGAAAAGAACTTTGGGGGGTTGGAAAACATTTTATGCTTTTCAAAATAGGTGTAGAGTGTAGAAATTTCACCTGTAGAACAAACCGATATATGCAATGTCCTAAAGCATAATACTTGTACTTCTACAAAACATTAAGCGGAAGCATAATCGAATTCATGAGCAACATCAAGTAGAAACATGCATAACTGATCAAGAGAAATAATCACACATTCAGGGGAAAGCACCAGCATAAAACCCCAACCATGTATTATCAATCAAGTGGAAATCCTCTTTCCAATACAAAAAGAATCAACTCTCAAGCTATCCAGTTCTCAATGAACTATGAAGATATATATCATGAACCAAACAAGCCCTGTATATATAGGCTTTACCTATGGTCCAATCCCTATTTCCTTGCGCAGTTTGATTAGGAAATAATATCAAAAGCATATGCAATTAATTCCAAACATACCAAGTCAACCTATGGTCCAATTACTCAATCTTTGAGGACACTAGTTCTTCAATCATGCAAAACTACTTACTAGAAATAGTCAAGCATCTGATAGTACACTGTCCCACATCTGATCTCAACTGGGTCTCTAACAGAACTGACATGCACTGGTTATCCATGAGAGAATACTCAGTTAACTGAAAATAATAGTTGTCAGATGCATGCAAGCATTACCAAACTATTTCTTCTTAATCTAACAACTTGTTAAATTAATCTAACTGGACTTGACTAGTTTAAACTAAGTCAACTGATTCTCTCATTATTGAACTCATACTTACTCCCTCAATCAGTGGAGGAAATTAAGGGTAAATTCCTCAATTAGTGGGACAACTCATGTGCATGCTTACAAAGACTTCAAATTCGAATTTCCTTAACTAATTAACTCAACTGAATTAATTAATTAATATTTCCAAACTGCTTTTAAGACCAAAATTAATTTTACTTCCTATAGATAGATTAGGGACTGCTATAAATAGGAAGTGACCTAGAAATGCTATTTTTAGAACTTTCTATTTTTAACAGTTTCACCTCTCACCCAATGTGGCCAATGACCTCACTGGCCAAACTGCTATTTTTAGACATGCTATTTTTAGCAGGTCCATTTTTAACACATTCCAAATTTAGCATTTCTTATTGCACACTTTTCAACATAAAGAGGCAGAGTTATGGGACTGGAAAACCACTCAAACTCTTTTTGGGCTTCTAGTGATTCCGATGATTCTCTATGGTTGTGAGCTATGGGCCAGCAGTACATCTGACATGTAGTGGAGACAAATTGAGAAAATTCAAAAGCGTTTGATTACAAAAAAATTCAAGATTAAAAGTGCAGTGCCTTATGCTATCTTGTTAAGTGAAACAGGGGCTGCTCCCATTGAAGCAATTCCTATGGTGCGAGTCATAAGGTATTTAAAAAAATTGAGCAAATGGAAGAGGGTAGATGGCCTAAGGTTGTCTTTAATGACAGATTGTGAAACAGAGAAAAAACTTGGATGCAGTAAAACAACAAATGGTTTAGTAAATGGAGTATTTGCTTGAATGCGTGTCCCATAAATAACAAAGTGATAAACTCTTTTGTTATGGATAAGTTCCATAAGCATACTTGGGATAAGGAGCTAGGAAGGAAGAAAAAATACTATATTGAAGTGTTTAATCCCACTCATAGTCATAAACCAAAAGCATACATAGAGGCCAATATCTCTTGGATAGCCAAATTTTTTATGGAAAGAGTATGCATTTTTGTTTTTTTTCCGGAAAAATGGAAATAGAAAAACATTTCATTTTAGAATGTGAGGCCTTCAAAGACAATAGGTAAAGTTATGCAGATATGCTGATAGCTAGCTCTTGGGATAATCTATTTAGCGAGGAGTTTGAAAAGGGTTGAATATATCAACTAGATGAAGAAGCAATCTATCCCATAGGCTATCTTTAGCCTCATGGACATTAAAATAATTTCTTTATTTTTTTCTTTCTATGTTTAATAGATATATTAATTCTTTTTAGTAATAATAATAATAAAAATTTTAGATCTCACACTTTTGTGATCCATATCGATAATCAGTATGTCTTCCGGATTAATCACATGTTTTAGAATGGGTCGACGTTACGAACCAACTAATGTGATTCGAACCAACTAATGTGATTCATCCTTAGGACAAATGGTGAGAAAAACAATCTTCACAAAAGATTAAATAGCAAAGAAGCCTCTAGGAGAAGATTAAGATTAAATAGCATGCGGCTATATCATGACCCGGATGTTCCTCTGCTATTTAATCTTTTGTTAAAACTGTTTTTCTCACCATTTGTCCTGAGAATGAACCACATTAGTTGGTTCGAAACGTTGACACATTCTAAAACATGTGATTAATCCGAAAGACATACTGATTATTAATAATAAAAATTATAATTAGTTATTATTATATTATTTAATCGCCATAATAAATAAAATAAAATATTATGAAATAAATAATTAGATCTTTATTGACCTTTACCAAGCAGTTAATTATATGATTGCATTAATATGATAATCCACAATTTACAAATGATATAAAACAAAATTAACTAAAAATTAAAATGATAATGATATGAATAGCATTATTGTTTGCTACATTCCAGCGTGTCTTAAACACTCAGATCTTCATACTATGTTTTATTGTTTGCTATATCTTTACCCTTCAACAACACTATAGTTTATTGACGACTAGTTGTAAATCTCAACGACCTTTCTTTCTGGATCATTAGACATTCATAAAATAGTTATCTTACTTCATAGACACTCTGCAATCATTTTTACAAGCGTAAGCATTTTTATGTTGAAGCTTTATATTTTGATATACCATATCTGAGCGGGAGGAATTGTTCTCTCTTTTTTTAAAGCAGATAGGCTAATATGTGTTTGGATCTTAATGCCGATGAATGCATTGTTCATTTGTTTGATTTAGGAAACAGATGGCCTGATTTCATACGCTTTTCATTTGTTAAGTTAAGAAGCTATCTTTTTCATTCGATATTGATTAGCTCTAACTCGTTTGGTATGGTGTCTGATTTTTATTTTGGATGGACTGATTAAATAATTTATGCGTTCAAACATAACTTGCCGTGTCCATATTAAATGAGATACATATTCACCATTCAATATTTTAAGGTATGGAACCGACTACCCTCGAGTAAAAGCAGTATCCTTTGAACCGTTATTCATTTTGAAGAATGCTAATCCAAGGTTAAACTTTCAGTACTACTTTTGTTATGGTCTCTTTGAGATCTTAATTAAAGACTGCTACATTGCGATTTCTCGGTTATGGTCAGTTGTGAAGCGAGGATCAAGCTGCAAATTCCTTGTGTGTTGTATATTCTACCTGAGTTGTATGCACACCTGGTCATACTTGAAGAATCTGTTCCCTGGAATATAGCTTAACTTTGAAATGTTTGAGGCTATGATATTTGATTTTTGTTTAAATTCTTCATTGAAAACTCTCCAATTTTCCTTTGTTTTCTCTAAAGATTATTTACTAGTTTTGTCTATTATGGGATTATAAAACTGTGGCACTGGAATTCTTGTGCAGTAACTTATTTGTTATTTCAAGGTCATATTTTTTTTTGCTTGCCTGGCATTGGAGTCAATCTAGTCCAAATCTTACTTTGAAATCTTTAGTCATAAAAAATTATTCTTTGCATTTTTATTATTTTAAATTAACAATTAATATAAATATTCTGTTCTTTTTTGCAGTTCTACTCAGCTTCGTTTACAAAGGATCTCTGCCAAGTCGTGAATCATGTAGCTGCTCGTTTTTCTGAGTCGAATATATATGCGGCCGGTTGGTCCCTTGGGGGCAATATCCTTGTGCGGTATTTAGGCGAGGTGAGATTGCATTCTGGGAATTAATCCTGAATAACTTACAAAACATTAGTTTATCAATAAACTTCATAATTAGACTGTTCTTACTGTCCTCCACACATCGGTCAGAGGCTCAGAACTGCTTGCTGATGCAGTGGTGTTCTCCATTCCTGGAAACTTGAAGTGTAGATCGATCTAGTTCTTATCCTCCTACAGGGTTGTTACCTCCATTTTCCTCGTCTATAAGTAGTCTTGGGTCGGTTGACTGTAATATGAGATTGCCTGCTCTGATTGGTTCGTTTCATTCTTCCATCATGTGTGATTGTTCCTTCTAGGCAATTTTGGCAACTATATTCCAACTTGGTGGCACTGAGAGACACAAAGGATATGAATGGGTTTAGTTATAACTTATGACTCACCAGGATTATAATAGCCAGGGTTGAGGATATTTGATTCATAACTCTTTTCAAAAGCTTGGTTTATCAGTTTTAGGTACATTTCCTATCATCATTGTTCAAGTTTTTAATAGTTTTTGTGTCTATTATTTGGAATGAAAACCAAGCTGAGTCGGAGATAATATCCATTAGCTCTATAAATATCTCAGATAGAATTGAAGATACACAACACCTCAAAGATAATAATCCTGAATAATGAAGATTAATAATCTCACAAAGCATTAGTTTATCAATAAATTTCACAAGTAGGCCATCCTTCTTGTCATCCACAAGTAGGTCAGAGACTTTAGAACTGCTTGCCCATAAAGTGGCGTTCTCCATTTCTGGAACCTTGCAATCTATATGCTTCCAGTTCTTCGTCTCTTGCAGGGTTGTTTCCTCCAGTTCTCTTGGGTCGGCTAACTGTAATATGAGATTAACCGCTTTTCATTGGTTCCTTTCCCTTCTCCTATTAGTTATAATTGTCGTTTCTAGTCTATTTTGGCGACTATCTTCTTCCTTGGGGGCATTGAGACCCTGTGGCCATGAATGGGTTTAGTTGTAACTTATGACTCACCAGGATTACCATAGCTAGGGTTAAGGGTACTTGATTCACATATCTGTTTCTAGGATCTTAGTTTATTTGTTTTGGGTGCTTTTCCTATCATTATTGTTCAAGTTTCTAATATTTTTTTGCATTTTTTCATTTTGTTTCTATTATTTGTACTAGAAACAAAGCTGATTAGGACATAACCTCCGTCAGCTGTATACACATTTTAGATGAAATGAAAGATACACAAAAGATCAAATATTAAGTAATTAAATCTATGCTAATGAAAGCGAAATGTTCTTTGCATTATCATTTCAGATAAAATGAAAGATACACAAAAGATCAAATATTAAGTAACTGAATCTATATTAATGAAAGCGAAATATTCTTTGCATTATCTTGTATAGAATATCTAGGAAATGTTTCTTGAAAATTTTCCCACATACTCGTATAAGTGTTGATTGGTATGGCTCCCTTTTGCACCCTCTATGGTTATGATGCACTTTCATTTTCTGACATGATTTTTGGAGATAGTAGGTCCCCCGGGCAAAAGATTGAATCTGATTGACCCAAGAGATCCTCAAGGCTCTCAAGGACAATTTGCAGGTGGCACAAAATCAATAGAAATTGTACGCTGATAGGCGCAGGAATGAGAGACAGTTTGAGGAGGGGGATATGGTCTATCTACGTCTCCAACCTTACCAACAAACCTCACTAAAACAAAAAGGGGCAAAGAAGCTCAAGCCTCGCTTCTATGGTCCATATAGGGTAACCGATCATGTTGGGGAGGTGGCTTACAAGTTGGAGCCTCCATCAGGGAGCAAGGTGTACAACGTCTTCCATGTTTCGTGCCTGAAAAAGGTATTAGAACAATAGGTCACGACCACCACAGAGCTGCCACCATTGGATGATGAGGGCCATCTAGAGCTAGTTATAGTGTCTGTCTTGGAGGCAAGGGAACATACGTTGAGGAGCAGAACAATCAGGGAATTTTTGGTGAGGTGGAAAGACCTTCCTGAGAAGGATGCCATTTGGGAGGGGGAGCAGCTGTTGCAACAGCCAACGCTGAAATTGCTTGAGGAAAAGCAAATTTTGGTAGAGTGGACTGCAATATCCCCAAATTTTTAAATACTAAGGAGGTCACTCAATTTTGACACCAATTTTGGCATTGACACACTTTTGGCAACCCAACTTAGCAAAAAAGACAAAGATTGAAATTTTGGTGGAATGTGGCAGCCACTCACAAGGAATACACACCCTCTTGGGAGAGTACGCACCTGGAGACAGAGGAAATGAGGGGAAAATTCGAGCTAGTGGAGGTTGGGCCCCACCAAGACGAAAAAGGAGGCAATAAGCTTAAATAGAGGGTGAGGGCCATTGTTTGGGGATTTTTGTCAATTTCACCTCTGAACTCAATAGTTTGCTTGAGCTGCTCAGCCAGGTGAACAAAGTGTTGCTTAGCACAAGGAGATTTATGGGCGAAGATCTCAACTCTTGCTTCGGTGGAATTAGAGTGCCACCTTAGAGGAGTCACTTGATACCTTTGGAGCTATTTTGGAGCAGATTCAAGGAGCTTGCTTCCACTTCTACGCAACACAGGGACGTTGGAGGAGAATTCACACTTCTTGAGGGAGCCAAATGTGGAGAAACTTAATTACTGGGATTTTCAGGGCTGAATTGGAGCCATATTTCTAGAAGATTTTGGGTGGTTTGGAGGTCAACCAATGAAGGAGATTTTTGGGCCAAATAATTGCATTTGATGGCCTATGCACTCTTCTGGCGGAGGCACATGTGGGCAATAGGAGCAACATAATTTGTGGACTTGGTGGTTGGAGGAACTAAGGGAGAATTTGTGGGGCAATTGTAGGTAATTTTGGGAGCCCTTTCCTAGAAGATTGGTGGAGTAGCAACAACTCGTTTCTAGGACGTGCATCCAACCAGTGAGACTAGAAATTCACACTTTTTGTGGGTTTCCGGTGGTGGGGTTTGGGACCAATCCCTTTCTGGGTCATGTGGGGATAATTTAGTGGAAGCACCAACTGCATTTTTAGAGGATTCTGAGCATTGAAGTGGCAGAAAGCCTCATTCCTATCTTGCAACAGTGACAAAGATTTTATGGGCTAGCTTAGAATTTTGTGGGCATCTTCATGGGAGTTGGAACAATCATTCTACAACCTGGGGTTTGCTTTAGCTTGTTGTTGCAAGCCTAGGTTCATTTCTCCTCATCAATATTGTACTCTTGTGCCCAAATTTTTAATAAAAGAAGTAAATTTGGTGTTGCTAATTGTGTGACTAGTTATATGTGTGTGTGATTGCAAATTTTGTGTGTTGTTTTTCCACAATACTGGTGTCGAGGATAGAATCTCAAATCATTGACGCTACTAAGCCAGTTATCGCAACAAGTCTACTCTGCACAGCGGAATGTAAACAACAGTAAATCTACTAGTGCACAAAATATACACAATTTTTTACACAAATTATGTACAATAATCCAACTTCATTATATTAATCCAACTGAATAATACAACAATCTAGCGCTCCCGTACTAGGGATAACGACCCTCATACATCCACAATTACAAGAAACAAAAAATGGGGCTTTGTGTCAGTCCATGGACAACCAATCTACTTTTAACAAGATACTCTGACCATCTGGCTGATGTAGCGCACTCTCTCACCTCCTCTCAGTCGTAACCTGTACCTGCCTAGTCTGTCGACTCTTGATCTGTAGCAATACCAATTTGCCTCTATCAATGATCCAAGTCCATCTGGCCACTGAACCTTGACTATCCAATCTGCTCACTAGTTGTGCCTTAGTCCATCAAGGGCACAACACATCGAGACTTTGCGCCCAATTGCTGCACCTCAGTTACTCAGGGACTTTTGCCCACTATAGTTTCCCTGCGTTGCTCCATGAAGACTAACATAGGGCACAAAGGAATGCTACCTATCACTATAAGAAGTCCTTCTCCCATAATGAACACGAGCTAGGAGGAATGACCATCTTCTACTGTAGATGTCCTTCTCCACAAGGCAAGTCCAGGGCTGCATAAATTGCTCACGGTTGATTAGACCTGTGAGCTCTCCTTCTGCCACTCTAGCAACCACCTAATTGCATCAACATGGTGCACATAGGGCTTGAAGCAAGCCTCTACAATCCTCCTTAAGTTGTTCTTTAGGCTGCTCCAACCTTGCCACTTCTAGCAGGCCTAATGTCCTTCTTAGGTCTCAGCACTTAGGGCCAACTTGGTACACTCGCACACTGCCCTCCAATAGTCTACGAGCGTCCAATACAAAATGCACCAATCATCAACAATACATACCTCTCTGCTGTAGCATCTACTCACTGGTTAGGGCATCTAACCACTATGATTACCCTTCCTCTTGGCTGCTAACAGACTCCACAAACTATCCTCTTCTAGGACCCCAATCTTGCACCCTTCCTCCTTGAAGTCGCCCACTTTTTCTCTCCAAAACACCTTGGATCTGAGCAAAACTTCTCTTTGGATCTACAATCACGAATTGCTACAATCACACTGCGATTCCTGTAATTGCAAATTCGTGAAATCACACGCGAATTCCTATAATCATGCACGGATTCCTATAATTGTGAATTCCTGCAATCACACCTGAATTCCTGTAATCACGAATTCTTGCAATCATGCACGAATTCCTGTAATTGCGAATTAATGCAATCACACCCAAATCCCCGTAATCACGAATTCCTTTGCTTGGCTTCACATGAGAAAGAAGTGCGATGATTGGATGAGGAATGAGGCTTCTCCTCACTCCTATTTATACACTTTCATGTGGTGTCAACAAACATGCTTTCTGGCACACCAACACATCAAGTCGACCTGACTTATGTGCCACAAAACCCACCAACAACATAGAAAAATTAATATCTCATCATAGACACCTCAAATTTGAGTGATTTTCGCTACCCCTTTCTCCTCTAAGGTTCCTCTAAAACATCCATGTGTCAGATCACTCAAATTCCTCATGGTTTTATAACCACCATATAGGGTGCAAAGTTCAAGCCCACAAAGCACCTTTGTGGTGCTTCAACCTCCACAACCCCCTAGCCTAGGATTTGGAGTACCTCCCAAGCTACAAATCTCAACATTGTGTGGTGTTTCAAGTTACATGCTTTTGTTATTTATTGTTGATTCCATTTAGGAATATTACATGGACTTGAACATTGGGAATTCCACATACCAATTTATTAAATTTTGGAAGAGCATCATAATGTATATGGGCCAATCTTCGGTTGCATAATTCACTTAGATGATTAGTATGATGGACCAATGCTAGAAGAGGTCTTCCAATGACTCTATAGAGTCCTTCAAATCTCGATCCCAATGTGAATGCATCTCTCGTAGAGGATCCAACAGGCCAAGTAAGAATGTTTCCCTTGATGAGAGCAATCCTCATCCCTTTGTCTTCCAAAGTAGATATTGATACCAAATTCTTCAACCCCGACATATACATCACATCATGGAGCAAAACAGATTCCCCAGAATCCAAATGGAATTTTAACAGACTCAAAACCTTTAACGAGATGAATGGAGTTGTGTCTAAGAATAATCTTCAAATTTGATTTCCTCTCTACCAAATTAGAGATGTTAAAATTGGCAACTAGGGCCAAACTCCATGTGGGTCATCTTATTAATGGAAGTTGATATTTTTCTTGGATCCCTCTCATCGAGTGGTGTAGGATTGATCTAAAGATCGTCCGATTCCGATAAGTATTCATGGAGATATGGATTTATTTGTGTTATGGGACAATTCGTCAAGGTCGGCCAACAACCAAATAAACCCCACTTGTGCTCAACGTTTTAGTATAAATAGAGGTGGCCTTCAAGTCATTTCAACACACTTGGGATCTCTTCCTCTCTACTTGTCTTTGGGTTTTAGTAGGAGGAGAGATCCTAAGGGATAATGCTGTCCTAATCCAGAGGGTAGAAGTGGGAACTGCTGGGAATAGCTGGCACTGCCGGGAAAAGTTGGAACTGTCGGGAATAGCTGGAACTTCCGGAATTGTTGGGAATAACCGGAATTGCCGAAATTGCCAGGAATAGTCGGAATTGCCGAAACTGCTGGGAATAGCCAAAACAGTCGGGAATAGCCAGAATTGTCGGGAAATGTCGGAACTACTGGAACTGTCGGGAATAGCCGGAACTGTTAGAATAACAGAATTGCCGAAATTGCCAGGAACTGTCGGGAATAGTCGGAATTGCCGAAACTGCCGAAATAGGCGGGAAAGCTGACGCAGAGGGCAGAAGCCGGAACTGTCGGGAACAACTGGAATTGCTGGAATTGCCGGAACTGCTGAAAAACTAGAGCATCTGTCTCTGAAGGAGAGCAACATGCAAGGGACAACTAACTAACATTGGGACAGTGGCATGATACTTAGTGCAACAAGCATGTATTGGTACAACTAGCATGCAACAGCAAGCATGCTAAGGACAACAAGCATGCTAGGGACAACAAGAAAGCAAGCAACAACAAGCAAGCAAGGTGCAGCCAGCACATAGGTTAGTATGGCAACATGGTGCAACAATGGCACATAATGCAGTACAATGATGTGTACAATCATGATTAATGAAGCATGATGAGATGCAACATAGTGGTGATGGGTGCAACATGGTGCAGCATGGTGAGGTGCAGCATGATGACGAAATGCAGCACAACAATAGGTGAAGGAGTCACCTTGGAGAATCAGTTGAAGCAGCATGGCTTCAACTGATCTCATGTATCATCTTCTTAGAGATGATCTATGCTCTTATCTAGATAAGTCAAAGTGTTGACTTCTGTTGTAATGTACTATCTCTCTTTCTCTCTCTCTCGCTGCTGAACTATTGAAGAACATATAAGAAGAATTGATGAAGGGTTTCCTCACATTGGCGTTTATCCTTGGCTAGCGCCACATCTTGTGTCCTCTTGTCTTGGCTTGTCTTTTGTGATTTATGTTTATGTTCTATCTGCAGTTTACTTTAATGCTGATGTGATTGCTAATTTGGAAAAGATATTGAGCTAACTGTGAAAATTGAAATAAAGTGCTCTAAGCATAGAACATACCTAAAATTAACATGGTATCAGAGCTGAGGTGAAGACAATGCCCAAGCAAGAGTGAAAGCGCAATCACCGAAGACAGTTGGGAAAGGACAAAAGAATCAGTGGATTCCTCATCCCTCTTCAAATTCACCGAGGGTGAAGTCGAAGCAGAGAATATTATCAGAATGGCGCAACGGAAGTTTTTGATGGCCTACCTAAAGATCAATTCATTGGGAAGTCCAGATCTAAGGGTGGAAGGAAAGGAAGATGCCTTGGTTGCAATATGTTCAGCCATTATGTGAAGGAGTGTCCGAATGGCAGAGACACATCTCTTGTTGATGATAACAATCATTCCAGGGACATCTTCAATGATCAAAGGAATGACAGGTAATGCAGGTCATCAAGGAAATTGGCGACTCTTCAAAGAAAGCAAGGAACCCCAGTGCTTCAAGGCACTTCATCGGATAGAAGGGTGCACTCTCTAATTTGGTAGAGATGGAAATAATTGTGGGATTATACTTGGAGCCGATGCCACCTATTTCGGAAAGGGTGTAGGGAATGTTACCCCTCAATTGAATGAGGGTAACTCGATTCATTTACAGAATCTCTTTTATGTACCTGATCGTGAGAAGAACCTGGTTTCCATTTCGGTAATGGAAGTCAAAGGTTACATGGTGGCACTCATCGATGGAAAGGTACGTGTTTGAAAATAGAATTTTCAAAGATGTTTTTGAGGTCAGGGTTGTATCAAGATGCAAGAAGTCCACAGGGGACATGTCCATTAACATAGCACCAGAGGTCTGTGAGTTAGATGGTGACAGGGATGCCTGAATTCAAAAAGAGCATGAAAGTACATGTCTGAGATGTATCGAAGGAAAATCTTACAAGGGGACCACTCCCCTCATGTAGCAGGTCCACAGGTTTGGAACAACCTGAGGGGTTTGAGATTGATGATCAGGAATCTCACGTATGCAGGTGGAAGAAAGCCCTCTATGGCTTGAAGCAAAACTCCTCGGGTGTAGTATGAGAGGATTGATCGCTGTCAGATGAAGCTGAGATTCACTAGGTGTGAAACCGATCCAAACCATTACCCGAAGGTTGTGGATGATAGACCTCTCATACCAGCACCTTATGAGGATGACCTATTTCTGACAGGTGCAGACCCTCTCATTTGTAGAAGTAAGAGGGAGTTGGATTCCAGATGTGGAATGATAAACTACAAGCCTGTGACTACCTCGAGGATCTTAACTTTCGGAAGTTATATGGTAGTGATGTCAGATCGGATTTGGGAAATGCCTCTGAGTTTCATAGACTCATTCGCATTGATGTTCTTGGTGAACTTCCGTCCGGACATATGTTTTGCAGTTAGCATGGTGAACTCATATTTGGTTGAGCCTCACTGGATTGGTGCCCAGAATCTTCTAAGATATCTTCGGGGCACAATCTCTCTTGGATTGAGATACACTGCCAGAAATATGAAACTGTATGATTATTCAAACGCTGAGTGGGCAGGGAGTGTGGAGGATCACTAGAGCACTTCTCAGTGCCGGGTCTCTTTGGATTCTGCTTCGATATCGTGGATGAGCAGGAAGCAGAAGTCGGTTGCTATAAGCACCGTCGAGACCGAATACATAGCTATGAGTATGATCTCGTGTGAATCTACATGGTTGCAGAAGCTCTTAAGTGAGCTGTTTGTACACATGATGAATACCATTGTGATTCCATGTGACAACCAGAGGGGGGATTCGATTATTGAGGAATCCCGTATTCGATGATTGCTCTAGCAGATAGACATCAGATACTGCCTTATCTGGGATATGGTAAGTCGATGAGCAAGGAGGCTCCATCACATTGAGACTAATGTACAGGTTGGACATTTTGTCAAAGCCCTAGGGAAAGGTCAAATCTGTGACTTTCTCGAACGACTTGGAGTCATTGAGAGACCTTCTTATAAGGGTCCTGCATGTTGCATGCATTGAGCTCTGGGAGCTCTGGGGGGCTTGCGGTACTTATTGGCGCAACATACGACCATAGGGCGACTCACCCTCCCCTGGTGGTGCGCTATGTACAAGATGACAGGTTCAACCTTCCCCTATGATACCCCGTGGCGACTGTGGAACAGGATGATTGGTTCTCTTGTGGTCCGGGATGATTAGTTCTCCCATGGCAACTGTGAAACAGGATGATTAGTTCTACTGTGGGACGGGATGATTAGTTCTCCCGTGGCAACTGTGGAACAGGATGATTAGTTCTCCTGTGGGCCGGGATGATTATTTCTCCTGTGGCAACTGTGAAACATGATGGTTATTTCTCCTGTGGGACGGGATGATTAGTTCTCCTGTGGCAACTGTGAAACAGGATGATTAGTTCTCTTGTGGGCCAGGATGATTAGTTCTCTCTTGGCAACTTTGAAACAAGATGATTAGTTCTCCTGTGGGTTGAGATGATTAGTTCTCCCATGGCGACTTTGGGGCAGGATGATTCGTTCTCCTGTGGACAGGATGATTAGTTTTCCTATCGAGGCATCCTACCCATGCAGTTTGGGACTCACGGGAAGTACCTCTCATCTGATCAATGAGCAGGGAAATGGGGTTAGGGACCATGGTAGTACTATTGATGGACGCTGTTGACCGCTGCGTGTCAACTACCCATAGCAGTACACCCCCCTTTTTTCGCAAAAAAGGGGCAGCGCTTGCTCGAGATGTTCGTGCCATTCAGCAGTCATCGTCATTCTCCTGATCTTATTAAATTTGTAAACCCAGTCTGCATTTTGATGTAAATAATCTTAGCAGAGCTGAGTCATGTATGTAAATTACCTAGGTGGATCTAATTCTCTAGTGATAACCTTCATTCCGGAAGGTTTTTCTTCTCACCGATCCATGATCGGCAGAGTTTTCCTTCAACCTGACCCCAAAGCCGGAATGAATTTTATCATTAGAGTTTTAGGAGAATCCTAGTGTGTTAATCTGCTAGATTATGTTTGGTCGCAAAACTGGGTGGTCTATGAGGGTCTGTCAAAGGGCTTTTTCCCCTTGAAGATGTAAAATTTGTAAAAAATCATGATGAAAAGAGTCTTGAGGGTTGAAAATGTTAATCCCCTCGTGCGTCTTAGGTCCTAGGTCCTAGGGAAATTTTTCCAAAGGCTATGTTTGATGATCCATGATAAAAACAATAAAAA
>APFE031612118.1:4888-16542 GCA_000404065.3 Pinus taeda
TATGGTTAATGTACATCTGATCCTACATTATTTGTGAATTTAGATCCTTGTTTCTTGCATAGTAGTATGTTGCTGTGATTCTATAGGTCCTTTTGAAGTTGAGCAGACAAAGAGAAGGCAGCAAAACTCTATCAAGAAGGAGAAGGAATCGAGCGCAAGACTTAGGTTGGCCCTCTTGGTTCTCCTCTCATCTATTTTCATAAAAGGAATCAACAGTAGACTTTGATTGTTTGTTTCTAAGATAGCCACACATCTTAGTGGGAATAGCAGCATCCGTGTGGACACTATTCCCCTATAACACCCTCACCGGTCATGGATCCCATCTTCAGCTCATAGAATTATTTTCCCTTGTCATCATAGTATCTCTCTGATAGATACTTATTCCTAAAAAGTCTCTCAAACTCACTCCAAGTCAACTCCTCTTCTCGAATGCAGCTGACATCCTTTACATCTTCCCATCAAATGTTTTCTTTACCTTTAAGACTGAACATATCTATTTTGGCCTTCATGTTCTTTGAGTACTCATGCAATATAAAGAACTTATTTATCCTATGTAACCAAGCTTCTACATCTTATGATCATTTCTCCATCTAATGTAGGTGGCTTTGCTTTCTTGAACTCATCCTACAAATATCCCATGTCACTCCTCCTGTATGGATGATAGCGATGATGACCATGATACCTGTGTGAACCAGAACTAGAGTAAATCCCATGTCCATTGCCTCGTCTATCAAGTGTATCCAAGAATCTCCCCTCTCTAAATGTATCATCTCTATCTGACCTATGCCCACCATGGGACCTACTACCATAGGCTCCATTAGTCATGTCCACTTATCCGTGACTGATCCTAAGTGGTCCCTATCTCTGCAAGTATGACAAGATCTAAAGGATGACTGCATTGACCTCTACTTTTTTCTCTTGTGCCATGACAAGTATCTCTTATGACTAAATGATTCGGTCATTATCTGCTTTACACCTTCTTATTTCTGCCTTCAAGCTTCTCAAAGTGTATGTTATTTAAGGAGAGTACCCATCACCATGCTGGTCATCTAATTTATAGGGAGAGTCTCGTGAATTGTAGTCTACCATTTTTCTAGTCATCTCTAATATTCTACATACAATGATATCATGCCAGATAAACATACCAACATACCTCAGTGTATTTCAGTGGAGGATATCTCATCTACAAGATCAATCTCATTATCATGATATATATATATATTATTATAATATATATATATATATATATATATTAAAAGAATATATATATAAGTATAGATATATATATATATAATCACATCAAAAAATCTCAATCATTATCCCAGTTACCATGCATGATGTCACAACTATAACACCGACTAGGTACAATGCATGCATGACAAACATATAGAAAACATGCATGCATAAACAATACATATACAAATGACATGTATTCATGACAACACACCTCAACAACAATGTCACCAAATTCTATATGACAACACAACTACAACAATGGTCGATGCCATGCATACATAACAAAAACATAGACCACAAGCATAATGAACACATATGAAATCGACATGTATGCATGACAACAAATTGCGCCCATCTAGTCCAATTGTTGAACCATCCTTTGATACCACTCTGTAACACCCTCCTCCCATAATTACATAAGCTAAGGAGTCCACCCGGGTAAATATGTGGAGAAGAGTTACTACTAAATGATTCAACTTCGCAAGTATAGTTAAGGAAGTGGAATCAACAAACCAAAACTCAACTAACCTTCCTTAGGAGCTAGAGGACTTGCAGGGGCTAACCAACCACTCCTGGGGTGCAATCCCTGAGTTAACTTGATTTTTAATTGAACTAAACCCCAAGTTTCTCCCATGAAAAGTCCTCCATGTGATTGTAACTCCCTAGTTTCTCCCACAACAAGGCCTCCATGCAACTGCAAACTATCCAAGTTGTCCAAGGCTCCAAAGAGTTTGTTCCAACTTAATTTCTAGGACTAGTAACTCAACCCACAACCGCTGCCTGTTGAGTGCAGGAATTACACTTAAGCAAACTCCTCAACACTTAATTTGTCAACCAGGGGGATCCATAAACTTAGAGACGAAGCACAGGCAATGCCAGATATGGTATGAATCTTCCTAATATAAATCCCTACTTTCTTTAAAGGAAAGATTGCATAATCAAATTAAAAACAGAAAAAGGCAACTTGAACCATCAAAATAATCTAAGACTGGAACAAGGAAGAATGCATTTGCAAGAGGGAATTAAAGATAAAGGGAAATCACTCTAGCTAACTATTGTTTAACTACTGAGTGTGTGTTTTTCTTTAGCAGAGACACTTAGCAGTCTCATCAGATGGGCCCTTAAACCTGCTCCTTTAGAGATTTCCTTCTTGCACTAATATGTCCTGTACTATCGTAGTTTGCTTGCACTAGTGCAGGAACATAGATTTATGCAGATGGTATAAATGGTGTCTTTACTAAAGGCTTTTTACTTCTTGCAAGGGCTTGAACTTTTCCAGGTTCAAAGCACTCAAATCTCGTGGCAAGAAACTAGTTCTTGTACTGGATCAGAGCTTCTTGCACTTAGCATTCAATTCTTAAAATGAGTGCTTAATTATTGCAAGTGCTATTATATTGTTAAATCAAATTGCACACATAAAAAGTGAATGTTTCTGATCTTAACAAAGTGCAGGAATAAAGAAACAATCAATATACATTCATCCTGTCATGAGAATTTAATGAAAGAAATAAGATTGTGGGAAGTAGAATAAGAAGGCTTACTGCATCACACCAACGTGCACTAGTGCATGTTCATTTCTCCTTCTTGGACCAGGCGAGGAAAACCAATCAAACATAATTGCAGAAAAGGAAATATCACACCAACGTGCACTGGTGTAGGGTTATTTCTCCTGCTTGGACCATGCGAAGGAAAACCAATCTGAAATCAAGTGCAAGAAAGGGAATTTATCTACTTCACACAACGGATTTGTTTTCACTCAAACAAAAATGCATGTGCTTAAAATTAAATCACACTTAACAATGTAAACACAAATTACAGGAAAACGGGAAATGGGGTAAACGTGTTGGGTTGGCTGGGCCCTAGCCAATCAACGCTTTTCCTCTTTAAATAAAAACGCTACTTAGTACCTTAATCAATTCATCAACTCAAATATAGAAACGTAATTTGTGAAACATGAGGTGGAGCTCCCTTTTATTAATTCACTGAGGCAAGTACATACATTAATACATCATCCAACCTAGATTCAGGCGATAACAAAATACAACAACCTGTTACTACCTCTCTGGCTGTGTCTCTGTTCTCTTCTACTATCAAAAATTTCTCTTTTAGTCCTATTTACATTCTACATTATATAGATCTTTGGCCAAAGGCCAAAATAGATCATTCAACTAATTACATAACCAACCACAAAATTTAGCTTTTCGGCCTTCAAAATTAGACAATTAGTAAAACTGGTCGTAGCCAATCTCCAACTTTCGTCCTTCATAGATTCGATCTCGGCTGCCTTTGAATCGATCTTGTTGTCGTGGTTGAAGTTGCTTAAAATGAGGCGGTGATCAAGGAGGTTCAGATCTGTTGCAAGGATTTGCTGTGCTAGCAACGGTGCAAGATCCGATCTTGCACTAGGATCATCAGTCACGGTAAGTACTCTAAGTACCAAATAAACATTGGAGATATAGATAAGTTACAAAAAGTGATTAAAAGTAAGAAATCGTGCAATAAATTATTAATTAATACTAAGTTAAATTAAAATTATGAAAAATAAAGTTTATACGAAATATGTCAATGTGCTTGGACTGGTGCAAGATGAGGGTGTATAAAAGAGGTAAAACAATGATAAATGGTTATGATTTAGGAAGTGGAAAATGGAAAAAAGAGAGAAAATTAGGGGGCTAACATCCTCCCATCCCTAAGATGTTGTGTTTCCTCACACAACTCTTTACCTTTGCAAAAAGCCTTAAAAAATTTGAGCATCCCAGCTCAATCCTACTCTGACATACTGACATTAGCCTGCAATGTTTCTGACTTCTTCTTTCTGATGTTATTTAGTTTCTTTGTCACCTTTTTAAGTCGCTTGAAACATCGGGTAGCTCGGTACGTCCAAAATCTAACTTCTCCTTTCTTTTTCTGGATCTCCGTAGTTAATTCTTCTTTACTCTGTTCTTTATCCTCCTGCGCTTTAGTTATGAGTTGTTCTAAGTTTTGCACTTGAAGCTCTAGTTCAACTATCCGAGCAGTAGGAGTTACCAAATCTTCTTCTTCTTCTGTACCGACAGTGGTTGTGTCTTCCTCAGGGACCTCAGTATCCCTCATGGTTACATTAAGAGATTCTTCTTCTTCTGGTTTTTCTTCTTGCACTGATGCAGAAGGGGATTCAACATCCTATGGGGACCGTGGTTCTTTGCCTGCACTAGATTCTTCATTCTTTTTCTTGGGCCTTTTAATGAAATCGGTCAACAAAGTGTCATCTTTGACCTCTACAAATTTTGCTACGTCGACAAGGACTGACAGGTTGTCTTCTTTGGGGGTTTGTGCCTGTACTGGTGGCATAGAAGGAGTCCCTTCAATAGGTGCACTAACTGCCTTCTTATTTGGAGATGGGTCCCTTTCTTCTATTGATTTTTTAGGTCGTTTCATTTTTACACTAGTGCAATAAGGACTCCCCTTTACATTCTTACTTGGACCTTACTTGTGCTAGCAGGGTCCTCTGTCTCCTTTCCAGCAACTGTCTTTTTATGTAGTTGTTTTAACAGTGCCTCCCAGTCATGCCTTTAAATTCTAATTGTTTATGGACCAAAATATTTATCAGTCTGTGCTGATATAACTTCTTATTGGCTTGGTCTGCCTGTCCATCCTACACACCCTTGGCCATTTTTTCCAAGTTCTTAAGCAAAAAATGGGGGAAATTAAGCCTCCACAGGACGTGCTGGGTGGCTTCGAAATGCTGCAACAACCTAAAATGGTACACAAAAGTGAGGGGGTACCTTCCCTCACAAGTTACAAATTTTTGTAGGATGAAAAGGAGGTCCCGCCACTGTCCTAGCAGGGCATTGTGCGGAATTCCTTCCTTTCAATCTACCTGCATCTTCTTGTCAATGATGAAACACTGCCATTGCTTCCTTTCTAGTTTCTGATTTTTAAACCAATGCTCACCAATATTTTCCAAGCATGTCACTACTGCTATAAACTCTTCCGTAACCTCAAATTTAAGAGGCCAAATTTTTAGTCGACCAATTTTGAAACTTCTGGAAAACTATAAGGCCACTTCACTGTTGTGCCCGTCAAACTTTTGCAAGAATTGAAGAAAGCCTGAGTCTCGCAATAGTATAAGACTATTGCGATACTTAGTAGTCTGTTCTACCCTATTGAGAGACGAAGGTTCACTTCGAACAAGCGGCATCGCTGCTTAATAGTTATGAACAGTAAAGAATTTACATGCAACACCGATAAAATTGGTTCTTATAGATAGGGATCCAACTGTAAACTATCCCTTCCATCTTATCACCCATTCATTCCACTGAAATAGCCATGGATGCACGACATCTTTGAGATCATGCAAACTGGTACTTGTGGCAGTGTTTTAACGGCTAGGTGAGGTAATCATTACAAGTGAAGGACATCTAGGATTATGGAGGAAAGGGGCAATTATATCCAAGCAATGGTTAAACACTTCCACACTCCTTCATAATTCAAAAAAATAACTTAGCATTCATTACAAAATGATCATGATTCTTAACTTAAAAACACCTTGTACTTTAAATAATTTTCTCCTAGTTAATATGTAGCACACGTACTTCATCGACTAAGTGAAAGGACTTTTCATGATGACCACTTTCCTATGATGTATGCTATGAAAAGAAGAAATTACACTATGTTTCTGATAGGGTGCATGCTTGCACCGATCTGCTTGCACCTCTTAAACTATGTTATTCTGCTGGTACCATTCGACTTGCATTATTATATAGGACGACATGCTTGCACTAGTGCAAGCATAATATCTGAAGAAAAGAATAGGGAATTTAAGTAAAATATAGGTTGGACTTCCAACATGGCTTCCTCAACTTATACTGGAAATTTGTTTCGCCCTTTCTTGATGCTTAAGAGCATATCCTTTTGCTCTTTGTGCACGAGATCCTTCAATGAATTCACAAGGGAACAAAGAAGTGGGAAAAGGGAAATTTTAGAATGGGAAGGAATTTTGTTATAGGGATTTCAGGAATAGCACCACAAGAGGGGATAAACAGAAGTGGGAAAAAAAATTCAAGGGTAAAATGGGGTTTTTACAAAACGAACAGGGTAAATTTAGAAGAATATGGGAAGGTTAATCATTCTGGGATTGAAGAAGAAAACTAAGGGAATATTATGAAAGTGGAACATGAAGAAAGGCATAAAATTTTGTGGAAGGTCTGCCTGCACTAGTGCAAGAAAAATAACTGTAGCGAAAATTAAGCGTTACTTGAATAAAAATATCCATGCTAATTACCCCAATTGTATAAAGGTTGGTTCTGCTAAACCTGCTTTTACTTGGTGGTTGCTAGCATATCTAAAGATCAAGCAACATTCTCTTTTTATTAGAAATTTTTTATCTTCCTACCAGCAAGCTAGTTTTCAGGTTGATCCTTGTACATTCATGTCAGCGAATTGATTTTCATAATTACAGGAAAATGTTTTTTCTTTACTTTTTTAAAAAAAATTGTATTAATTTTTTGTTTTCGTTTTTTTTTTTTTTAAAGAAGAAGAAGAATTCATGTTTTCAAAAGGTTGGTATTACCATTCACCACTACCGTACTAAATTTCTATTAGACTTGCTGTGTAAAATCTTTCCTGGAAAGTGGCTGAAAATACTTCTTTAATCTGTGTCTATTTATCAAGAATATTGAATTTTGTCCATCAATAGTTTTAACTTCTACTGCTCCATTCTCGAATACTCGGATCACTTCATAAGGTCCCATCCAACGTGTATGGAATTTCCCTTTAAAATTTTTAAATCTAGAATCATAAAGGAGCACCCAATCACCTTGTTGGAATTGCTTTTTCTGAATAGACTAGTCATGCCACCTTTTGCATTGCTGCTGAATTAGTATGTTCTGCTGAACAACATCCCTACAAAATTCATCTAACTCATTTAATTGGAGAAGACGTTGTTGTTGTGCCTCAGAGAGATCTAGTCCTAATTGAACTGCAGTTCTGAAAGTTTTGATCTGGAATTCAATTGGTAATAGAACTTGTTTTCCATATACCAGCTCATATGCTATATATCCCATGTTATTTCTCCAAGTGGTTCTGTATGCCCACAAAGCTTCTAGTAATCTTTCAACCCAGTCTTTCTGATGCATATTTACTGTCTTTGTAAGAATGGACTCGATCACTTTGTTTGTGGATTCCACCTGTCCATTTGCTTGTGGGTGATATGACGTGGATCTCCAGTGCCAGATCTTGTATTGCTCCATCACACCCTGTACCAGATTAGAAATAAATTTCGTAACATTGTCAAAAATAATTTCTCTAGGCACACCAAATCTAGCAAAGATTTCAGTAAAAAGAAAATCAACAACAACTTTTTCTGTAGCAAAGGAAATAGCTTTAGCTTCTACCCATTTTGTAACAAAATCTATACAAACCAAAATATGCTTTTTACTTAATGACTTTGGATTTATTGGCCCTATAAAATCAATAGCCCATTTTTCAAACAGTTCAATAATAACTTGGGGGCATAAAGGCATTTCATTGGTTTGATTAGGCTGGCCTACTCGTTGACAGCTATCACATCATCTGACATACTATTTGGCATCCTTAAACAAGGAAGGCCAAAAGTAACCAGCACGCAATAATTTATATGCAGTCTGCTTATCAATGAAGTGGCCTCCACAAGGTTCATCATGAGCAGATTTCAATATGTCAAACACTTCCTCCTCTTTTACACATCTATGGATAATCAAGTCTAGACCAGTGTAATAGAGATCTCCTTGAATCCAGGAGTATGCAACACTTTTCTGAATAATATTCCACTTTTCAGGAGCGGACAAGTGGGGTGGTGTTTTCCCAGTAACCAAGTAATTAGCAATGTCAGAAAACCACAGAGAATTTGTTGACATAGAAAAAAGATGTTCATATGAAAAATCATCATTAACAGGAGTTGCTTCACTAGGATTATCTAATCTAGAAAGAAAATCTGCTACAACATTTGATTTTCTTGGTCTATCAACAATAGTAATATTAAATCTTAACAAATAGTAACCACCTAGTCACTCTACCGCTAGTCAATGGTTTGTTCATCAAATATTTAATCACAGAATGATCATTATGTATAAATACTTCATATCCTGTAATATAGTGCCTGAACTGATTAATTGCAAAAATTACAGCTAAAAAATCTTTCTCTGTAACTATATAATTTTTTTCAGCAGAAGAAAAATTCTTACTAATATAATAAATAGCATAGGATTGCTTATTTTCCTCTTGTCCTAAAGCTGCACCAATAGCCAAATCTGAAGCATCAGAGAAAATGTGAAAAGGCAGCGACCAGTTAGGACCTCTCAAAACTAGTTTCTGTACTAACTTTTCCTTCAATGTTTCAAAAAACTGTTGGAAAGTTGTGGTCCAAGAAAATTCACTATCCTTAGCTAGAAGTTGGAAAAGAGGGGTAACTATCTTAGAAAAAATTTCAATGAATCTTCTATAGTAACCAGCATGTCCTTAAAAACCTCTTACTTCCCTTTGAGTTTTGGGTGTAGGAAGATGTAGAATGAT
The DNA here is from genome assembly GCA_000404065.3 of Pinus taeda. NCBI lineage: Eukaryota > Viridiplantae > Streptophyta > Pinopsida > Pinales > Pinaceae > Pinus > Pinus taeda. The sequence continues at coordinate 13,655 of APFE031612118.1, forward strand.
TTCAATCTTTGCTCGATCAGCCTGAATATCTTTACCAAAAATCAAATGGCCAAGTACCACTCCCACTTTGCACATTAATCTACATTCCTTGTCACTCAAGGTGAGATGGGCTTCCTGACAACGAAGAAGTACTTTCTCCAGATTTTTGAGAGCTTCCTGAAAAGAATCACCAAACACAGAAAGGTCATTCATATAAATTTCTACAAATTCTAGATCAACAAAAATGGCTAGGACTTCCCTTTGAAGGGTAGCTGGGGCATTACATAAACCAAAGGGAAGAACTTTATAGCAAATTTACGCATGGACATGTAAAAGTAGTTTTATCCTGATCTTCGGGTGCAATTTGTATCTAGTTATAGCCATTGAAGCCATCCAAAAAAGAAAAATATTTCTTTCTGCAAGGGTATCAAGCATCTGGTCAATGAAAGGGACAGGGAAATAATCTTTGAGAGTGGCTTTGTTTAATTCTTGATAATCAATAGAAATATGCCATCTTCCATCTTTCTTAGGTACTAGCACTAATGGAGAGACCCACTGACTGTCAGAAATAGGATAGATCAAAACCGACATCCAAGAGTTTTTGTACTTCTTCCTTCACAATATCTCTTAGATTTTGATTCATTCAACTTTGGGGTTGGCAGACAGGTCAGGTTCCTTCCTGAATATAGATATGATGTGTACAAGTTTCAGGAGGAATACCCTTCATATCTTCATAACCCCAAGCAAAGGCACTAAGATGGTTTTGCAACAAATTCACAAGTTGCTCCTCTTGAGATGAGTCTAAATCTGAACTAATATGCAAGGAATTACCAGGGCTAATCTCAATAAGAGTAGTATCAGGCGTAGGAGTACTCAAAGGAGTGGTCAAATGCAGCGGTATTGAAGAATGAGAATCATGATTATCTTGAAAATCTAGGCTGAAAATCTGGCTCAATGGCTCAAAATTAGGCATAGTGTCTAGATTATTCAGGAAATCTTGAATCTCATCTTCTTGTGAAGACCCAGTATAATGATGGATAAGGGAAATGGGCTAAGTCTCCTCATCACTACTTTGATCCAACCATAAAGTATCTCGAAGGTCCTGAATGGATCTGGCAGGGGGTATAAGGTAACTTTCTTCCTAGAATCTCCATGCGAAATATACATATCACCGGAACGACATCCAATATATGCATCGGTCGTAGCAAGCCATGGTCGACCCAACGTCAAGGGATGTCCTCCTACTGGGTTCTTTGGCTGAAGCAGAATGAAATCAACAGAATATTCTCGAGAATCTAATGAGATGATCACATCATCCAATACTCCTTCTAGCTTAATTTTAGATTTATCTGCTAATTCAAGCACAATGGGAGTAGGGCGAAGATGAGATAACCGAAGTTGATCCATGGTTTGCTTAATCATGACATTAATGGTTGCCCCCAGGTCTATAAGAACATTAGAGACAAGGAAATTACCAATTTGAATTGAGACAATAGGGTTTGCAGAATCAGTATATTTTTCCATAGACACACATCCCGTCATCAACTCTGCTGCCCTACCAACAAATTGAATGGTTTGGGGTTCCAATCTCTTCCTCCCAGGTTTCTTGAGACAGATTTACTTAATAATCTTGGTACAAATGGGGATATATTTGATGACTTGAAGCAAAGGTATCTTAATGAAAAGATTTTGAAGCTTTGATGCCAAGCTAGTCTCAGAAATAGGCTCACTTCTTTCCATTACTAGCCTCTCTGGGAAGGGAGGTTGGTTGGAAGAAGATAGCAAGGATTCAGAGGGTAAGGGCTGCTTAGTGATAGATTTCAGAGAATGGTTAAGAGTTTCCTCTTCTCCTTTCTTTTCAACAATCACTATAGGTTGCTTCTGATTTTCTGATGTTATAGTCCTTCTTGATCTTAATTGAATATCATGAACCCCAACTGGAATAGATTGGCACTCGAATGGTAAAGGTGGGTTTGTTATATAGATCATTTTCACTACTTTATTCTTATTAGGATTGGGCATAGGTTGAGCAAGCAACTAAGGAGCTCGAAAAGGTGTAGGTAAAGGCAACGATGCAGTAGACTAACTCAGAAGATGAGGCATTGAATAAGGTGTATACATAGATGGATATGACTGCATAGGTGGCTGGTAGGAATATGGAGGATGAGTTGGCCCTCTTCAACCTTGTTTCCATGGTTGAGAAGGTTGCCCATGCTGATATTGATTCCCATACTGCCACTGCTGATTAGTGTTAGGATAAGAATGTGCATGTGAATTATAACCAAAATAGTGTGGAGAAAATTCAGGAGCCATACCTGCACCTATCTGAGGCCAATTCCTTCTTTCTCCCATAGCATACAAGTATTCAGCTTCAGGCTGTCCCCCTGTAAATACAACTTTAAGTCCTGGTATAAAGGGACATTTTTCTGTGACATTGTTGGGTCCCTATAATACTAGTGATTACCCCATTACTATTGTAGTTGTACCCCTTATTAATATTGTTGCGCCCCTATTGCCCCCATATTGTATTACTATTCCCCATAGAATCCCTCTATTGTTATTTTTGTGGCTTTATATTATTATTGTTAGGTCGGCTGGGTTATATTGTGACTCCTTAGACTCCTATATATAGAAAGGAGGTTTTGTCATTTGTATCATCCAAGAATTGTTCATTTATGTAATGTAAAGGAGGTTGCCCCCTCTAAGAGGCTGAATTCTAAGGCGTTGATCTATCTTTTCTATCTTTTCTTGGGTTGGTTCATAACATTTGGTATCAGAGCTTTGGATTCTAGGGTTTTGCTGCTCCAAATAGGTCATCGTGGCATTTTCACTATAATTTTTTTTTTGCGACGTTTCAGAAGTTGAAAAAAAAAACCATTTGAGAAGACATCGTGCTAAATCTCGGGTCC
>APFE031612118.1:21227-37601 GCA_000404065.3 Pinus taeda
GTATTATGGTTCGTACAAAGTGTTGCAAAAGATTGGTACTATGGCATACAAATTGGAGCTTCCTGCAGCTTCTCGATTGCACCCAGTTTTCCATGTTTCATGTTTAAAGAAGGTTATAGCCGACAAGCTCCCAGTTCAAACAATATTGCCAGAACTTGACGAGGAAGGAAAAATTATATTGGAACCAGAAGCAGTCACAGAAACAAGAACTCGACAGTGACGAAATCGATCAATTTCGAAGTATCTTATCAAGTGGAAGAACTTATCCGCTGAAGATTCCACATGGGAGGATGATAATTTTATACAAAAGTATCCATAACTACTCAAGCATTGAGGACAACACTTTTTTGAAGGAGAGGGGCATGTTGGGTCCCTATAATACTAGTGATTACCCCATTACTATTGTAGTTATACCCCTTATTAATATAGTTGTGCCCCTATTGCCCCCATATTGTTATTACTGTGCCCCATAGAATCCCTCTATTGTTATTTTTGTGGCTTTATATTATTATTGTTAGGTCGGCTGGGTTATATTGTGACTCCTTAGACTCCTATATATAGAAAGGAGGTTTTTTCATTTGTATCATCCAAGAATTGTTCATTTATGTAATGTAAAGGAGGTTACCCCCTCGAAGAGGCTGAATTCTAAGGCATTCATCTGTCTTTTCTATCTTTTCTTGAGCTGGTTCATAACAGACATGGTCTTCTGCACAAATAGCACACTTATTAGTTTCTTTCAAATTAAGAGGACACTCTTTAGGAGGATGCTTGTCTCTACATTTAGGACAGAAAATACATAATGACTCTTGTTCCTTCATGAGGTTTTGTTGAAATTTTAAAGAGTCCAACTGTTTCGTAACGATATTCATTATATCAATTTTCATGTTTTCCATTTTATTTTCTAGTCCAATAATCATAGCATCAGTAGATTCAGTTTTTCTATCTCTATTTCGAGTTCCTCTACTAGATCTATACTAATTTCTTGAAAATTTCCTGCATAATTCACAAATTTGTTCAAAAGTTTGCTCAGAAATATCACCTTGCCCTAATATATTTAAATTATTTCTAGCATTATCAGTAAGTCCTCTTAAGAACAAGGTTCTGATAGTACTGGGATCCAACTTAAGTTTCGACCTTTGTAAAATACACAAAAATGTTTCTAGGTAATCTTCAAGAGTTTCATCATCATCCTATATGGTTGTAAAAATCTCATCCTGCATGTCTCGAGTTTTGTAATATTCTTGATAATTAGACAAAAACACTCTCTTCATCTGATCCCAAGAGGTTATAGTGTTTCCTCCTAACCCCATAAACCAGCATAGAGCTGAGTCCTTGAGAGTAACAAGAAATAATCTTAACTTCTGAGCGTTAGTTGAATAATGATAACTTCTACATAGAATATCAAACTCAAATAGAAAAGAGTCAGGATCTTCATGAACTTTACCATGGAAATGAGGGAGACCTGATGGTGAAATATTCTTCATTTGCGTCACAGTATCAGGATCCACAATTGGAAACAAAAAAGTGGATTGTTCTCAACTTACTTGGTTTTCACCAGTCCCTTCCACATGATCTTCATGGTCCACCATTGTTTCCCTTTTACTTGAACCACTCTCAATAGGTTGAACCACACTTGAGTTGTTGTCACCAGAATCCAGGTGGACTGTTCCTGTGTGATGGGTTTGAATTGGATTGGGCTTCCTGCTTACAGAAGGGGACCCAATATGAGAATTTTTTCCAGAATTCTTTTGGCCCTTAGTGGGCTTTGAACCCTTACCTTTTCTAGGCATTCATTTCAAAAAAGAAAGAAAAATAACAAACAACTTCTAATAAAAAATGTTGTTAGAAATAAATTAACACCAGTAAAATTCCTTCAAAGAAGATTTTCCAAACAATACTGCAAAAATAAAGGAAAAATTATGTCTATTGTATAATCAGAAAATTCTTACCAAATCAAATCGCCTCCTCGACAACGACACCAAAATGTTGAGTGCAGGAATTACACTCAAGCAAAATGCTCAACACTTAATTTTTCAACCCAGGGAATCCGTAAACTTATAGACGAAGCACAAGAAATGCCAGAGATGGTATGAATATTCCTAATATAAATCCCTACTTTCTTTAAAGGAAAGATTGCAGAATCAAATTAAAAAGAGAAAAAGGCAACTTGAACCATCAAAATAATCTAAGACTGGAACAAGGAAGAATGCATTTGCAAGAGGGAATTAAAGATAAAGGGAAATCACTATAGCTAATTATTGTTTAACTACTGAGTGTGTGTTTTTCTTTAGCAGAGACACTTAGTAGTCTCATCAGATGGGCCGTTAAACCTACTACTTTAGAGATTTCCTTCTTGCACTAATATGTCCTGTACTATCGCAGTCTACTTGCACTAGTGCAAGAACAAAGATTTATGCAAAAGGTATAAATGGTGTCTTTACTAAAGGATTTTTACTTCCGGCAAGAGCTTGAACTTTTCCAGGTTCAAAGCACTCAGATCTAGTGGCAAGAAACTAGTTCTTGCACTGGATCAGAGCTTCCTACACTTAGCATTTAATTCTTAAAATGAGTGCTTAATTATTGAAAGTGCTATCATACTGTTAAATAAAATTGCACACATAAAAAGTAAATGTTTCTGATCTTAACAGAGTGCAGGAATAAAGTAACAATCAATATACATTCATCCTGTCATGAGCATTTAATGAAAGAAAGAAGATTGCGGGAAGTAGACTAAGAAGGCTTGCTGCATCACACCAATGTGCACTAGTGCAGGTTCATTTATCCTGCTTGGACCAAGCAGGGAAAACCAATCCAATAGAATTGCAGAAAAGGAGATATCACACCAACGTGCACTAGTGCAAGGTTATTTCTCCTGCTTGGACTAGGCGAAGGAAAACCAATCTGAAATCAAGTGTAGGAAAGGGAATTTATCTACTTCACATAACGAATCCACTTTCACTCAAACATGAATGCATGTGCTCAAAATGAAATCACACTTGACAATGTAAACACAAATTACAGGAAAATGGGAAATGGGGTAAATGTGTTGGATTGGCTGGGCCCTAGCCAACTAATGTGTTTCCCCTTTAAATAAAAATGCTGCTCAGTACCTTAATAAATTCATCAACTCAAATACAGAAATGAAATTTGTGAAACATGAGGTGTAGCTCCCTTTATTAATTCACTAAGGCAAGTACATACATTAATACATCGTCCAACCCAGATTTAGGTGATAACAAAATACAACAACCTATTACCGCCTCTCTGGCTGTGTCTCTGTTCTCTTCTACTATCAAAAACTTCTCTTTTAGTCCTATTTACATTCTACATTATATAGATCTTTGGCCAAAGGTCAAAATATATCATTCAACTGATTACATAACCAAACGCATAATTTACCTTTTCGGCCTTCAAAATTAGACAGTTAGCAAAACTGGTCGTAGCCAATCTCCAACTTTCATCCTTCACAGATTCGATCTTGGTTGCCTTTGGATCAATCTTGCTGTCATGGTTTAAGCTACTCAAAACAAGGCGGTGATCAAGGAGGTTTGGATTCGCTGCAAGGATTTGTTGTGCTGGCAATGGTGCAAGATTCAATCCTGCACTAGGATCAACGATCATGGTAAGTACTCTAACTACCAAATAAACATTGGAGATATCGATAAGTTACAAAGAGTGATTAGAAGTAAGAAATCACGTAATAAATGATTAATTAATGATAAGTTAAATTAAAATTAATAAAAATAAAGTTTATACGAAATATGTCACGTGCTTGGACTGGTGCAAGATGAGGGTGTATAAAATAGGTAAAACAATAGTAAATGGTTATGATTTAGGAAGGGGAAAATGGAAAAAAGAGAGAAAATTAGGGGGCTAACACTACCAAGCTCCAAAGCATTTGTCCAACCAAGTCTTTCAGGAATAGTAAGTCAACCCACCAAGGGCTCCAGAGCATTTGGCCAACCAAGGCTTGTAAGACTAGTAACTCAACCCAAGCTGTTATAGGGCTTCCAGAGCGTTTGTCCAACCAAGGATCCAAGAACTAATAACTCAACCCACAACCATAAGGAACATGATAACCAACTATAAACAAAAGGTAAAACCCATAACACCATGGGTATCTAAGAAATGGAAGGGCTAGGAAAAACCATTGTCAATCCAAGCAATCCTCCATGCCAATGACAAATCATAATCAAATAAGTGCATGCATATGCCATGCATGTCAAAACTAGCAAGGAAATCATACATGCAACTCAGTACTTGTAAGAAAAACCCACTATAGTTGTTGATCCCAATGTTCCCTTGTGCTTTCTTGCTCTTCCTTTGCCTTCTTGGTCCAAATCCAAAGTATGCCACAATGCTCCAAGAATTCTCCAAGAAAACTCTAAGTGTGCAATAGTGAGAGAGAGAGAATAGAGATATAAATCCAAGCTAAAACTAAAAAACAAAGCTATAAACTAATCCTCAGAAGCACTTTTATCATTCATGCCTCTATTTTCTTCATTTTCCTCCTCACATGAAACCTATGACCTTTCACCTTACCTTTCTCCTAATTTCCATTATTTTCATAAATAAAATGCCAATATATGTCTCATGCCTTTCCAAAGCCTTTTTCATTGCCTTTACCAATTTCATAGCCATTACTTAACCACAAGTGATCCCCATCACTATGTTTTTTCCCAACATTTAACGTGGAATACATGTCCCATGACCTTGGTATTATTTTTCCTTTATTAACTTTATTACATGAATTTTAACCCGTTACACTTTCAATCCCAAAAACCAATTGCTTATTTTTTTAACTGTCATTCTCTTCATCATAAATTTTCAATGCCACTTAGCTTAATCATTGCCATCTATTTCATGAACAAATCTCATTTAATGTTTGATGACTATGTTCTTCCTTTCATAATGTTTTCCAACATGACTACTTTGCCTCTTTGAATTTGATTACTTCATCATTAGAATCTTTGTTTTATAGTTTTTTTCATGTCCTTAAATCCTGAAAAATGTTGCTATGATTATGAAAATAGTAAAGTACGAATTGATATGAAATGGTAAACTATGTGATGGTAATATAATAATGAATAAAATGATAGTAAAAAATAGTAATATGATAGAGAAAATACTACATTGGTAAAGAAACTAGGCCGAGGCAGGCTTTTTATGGAAATTTTCAAGGTAAGCATGAAAATTTGGGGTTTCTATACCACCAAAATTATTGTGATAAATAAATCCAAGGGAAGGTATATGTTGTGATATTTTTAATTCTAAAATTTAATGAAATAAATTAAACATTGTAAAACAAACTACCAAACCTCTACTTCTTTGATGTGGCTAGCTTTATGTCGCTTTTTCATGTTGACAGGTACTTTGTTGATGTTGTGGTAGATAGCTTGAATCCTCGATACTTTGGTTCATGTTAGAGCATTTTCATCTTTATATTTTTATTCTTAGCCTTTAGTGTTCTTTTTATTTGATGGAGCTTTTGATTCTTTTGCTTTAGTTTCTTATTCTCTTCCTTTCGTTTTTCAACATCCTTTACCAAAGCCATATTTTGTCTTGAAAGTACTTCATTTTGTGCCTTGAAATGTTGAGGCATGATGCCTAGAATGTCATCAAAAGTTGTGAAATAATTGAGCATAGGAAATAGTGTTTCCTTGTTGCTAATTTGTTGTTTATGATCTCTTTTTCTTGAACATGTTTTGATGTTATCTTATGGTGGAGCTTTGGAAGAACATGTAATTGTATATTAGGTCATCTATAAAATTCTTCAAATATGGAAGTAGTTTCCTTGGAGATGGATAGAATGTTTGTAGTGGAACAAGCTTAGGGCCTCTAGATATGAAGATAGTAATACATAAAAATATTATGTACATCATTCTCTTGAACTCGTATATAATCTCTGAAAGTAAATATTTATACAAGAATCTGAAATATTTTTTCCGAAGCATTCTCCTCAAATTATATTAATCTTCATTAGAGAATACTTACATGTTTGAAACAAAAACAATTGGAAGACTATTTTATTTAGAATTTTCATCATCTAATTGCTTGGTTTTCTGATGAAAATTCAATTTTAGGTTGTTCCAGGAACCTATATTTTCACAACTAAACTTTTATTATTATTTATTTTTCACACACACACACACATTTTTTACGGGAAAAGGTAAATTTACAAATGGAGAAGGGGTAGGAGTATTACTGCTAATACTCACAACCTGCATCTTAGCTTGTTGAAATATTGGGGAAATAAAGTCTTCATAGCTAAGGGATTTGTTATAGAGTATCAATCTATGGCCATTAACCAAAAATAAAACTCATTCCCCATCAATTGTATTTATCTTGACTGATCCATTGTCGAACACTTCTTCTACTTCATATTGGCCAAGCCAATAAATGGTGAATTTTCTCTTGAAGTATTTGAATTTGGAATGAAAGAGAAAAGATCAATCACCGACCTTAAAATCCTCCTCTTTAATGTTTTTTTCAAGCAAGTTTGATCTTTGTTATTGTATTATCATATTATGTTGCAATGCTTCTTGTTTTATTTCATCTAGTTGATATAATCCCATGATTCTTTCCTTTCGGGAATTAGATAAATCTAAGCCTAGTTCTATTACTAATTTGAATGTTTGGAATTAGAATTCAATTAGAAGGAGAATTCACTTACCAATTACTAATTCATTAGGAGTAAAATTAGTAGCGCTTTTCCCAGTTGTTTTATGTGCCCACAAAGCCTCTGTGAGCCTATCTACCCAATCCTTTCTATGCAATTGCAATGTCTTAATCATGAATATTTCTAGAATATTATTAGTTGAATCTACCTATTCGTAAGGAGTGGATTTATTGTGCTTGATATTATACTTCTCCACTACTTCTTGTGCTAACTTGGAGGTGAATTGTGCTCCTTGTTTGGTGATAATTTCTTGAGGGCTCCATTTATTGCAAAGATGTCCTCAAAGTGAAAATTGAACACTAACTACTTAGAAGCTCTTGCTAATACTTTAGCTTCTGGCCATTTGGTAACATAGTATAAACAAGAATGTACCTCTTTCCTTTTGATTTAGGGTTTATTGGACCAACGAAATCTAGAGTCCATTTTTCATATGGTTCTAGAAGGACATGCGGCTACAAGGGAATTTCATCAAATGATATTGGTCAACCCATCCTTTGACAACTATCACAACTTCAAAGATATTGGGTCTTGCATCTTTGAACATGGATGGCCAATAGTATCCTTGACTAAGTATTTTGTTGGAAGTTCTTTTGTCTACAAAATGCTCACCATAGGGTTCATTATGACAAGATTTTAAGATATCAATTATTTCATCTTCTCTAACACACATTATAATAGTAAAGTTAGGTCTTGTGTAGATTTTTTTTTTTTTTAATCCTACTATATTTAAAACTTTTCTTAATTACTTTATTTTTCTCTTTTAAAGTAAAGCTAGGTGGTAATTTGTGAAGACAAATAATATTCCACATTGAAAAATCATGATGTTTTTATTGATATAGTAAATAAAATTTCACTTGGAAAATTACAAAATATGGAACAACCTCACCTGGGTTGTTAAGGCATAAGAGATGTTAATCATTGGAAGCTCCAATGGTTAAGATGTCCTAGAATCATTGCACTTGTTGAAGAATTTGAGGATGATGAATAGTGAATATACTCACATGTCCATCACCATCATGTTTTAATCATCATGCCTATTCCAATGGTATGTGGCACATTCCATAACTCCTCAAGGTTGAGGAGATATGCTTGATTCAAGTTTGTGCTCCAGAATTTGGTCAAGGTCCCCATAAGGGTTGTATGTTGATTGGTTTATTAGTGACATCGACTCTCAAGATATTTAAAAAATAATGATGGATCTATTAGCCCTTCACGCATGGAATAAAATATGTATTTAATTATGGAAATATGGAAATTAGGTAGGATTCAAAGGGATTTTAAAATTTGGCTCCAAAATTAAATATTAAAAATTTAAAATTACAATTTGTTAGGGTCAGCTTCCCTCCTTTTGGATAGGTTGGATCCCATCTAGAAGCCTTCTCCGAATACTATAAATATGAACTTATTTTCCCTCTTAAGATACATCAAATCATACATCATTTTCAAATATGGTCTGAGGTTTCTGCTACCTAGCACAATGATGAATATCTAAGGAAAAGGTTGAGTTTTTGGAGCTAATTATTATTATTATTATTATTTTTTTTTTAATCTTTTTTTTTTTCATGGCCTTATTAACACAAATCAACCTGAGAGTATTTTTCCTCATCTTTTGAGGCAGATCTGAGGCTTTTCATGGGCTCTGGGAAAAAATTCAAACCCTCCCAGTGACAATATTCTAAGATCGAAGTTGTGTTGTTAGTTCGACAATGATCCTCCACATTTTTTACCTAACTCAATTTTGGAGCCTACGTGAACTGTCATTCCAAGCCATCTAGTGTCGACACATTATTTTCTTGACTATCCTTATGTTTGATCTAAGTGTCACATCCTCCTAATTCATTTTTTCTAAGTGTCGTAACCTTACACTTAAGAGCTCTTGTGTTATCTTATTCAAAGATAGGTGAAGAAATAACTTTTCTTCACTTAGTAACTAGCTTTGTTCACCATGCAACAAACACACAAAAGAAAGAGAAAAGCAATTTCATTGGGAAAAAGCACACCTCAAGATGACAAAGAGTTGCACTCTAGTTGAGCGCACTCCTTCGGGCTATACAATTGTGCCCTAGTGGAGTGCACTCCTTCATGCTCAGTGAGTGTAGCCTCCACTTTAGTGCACTCCTTCGAAACGAAGAATTTCACCCTATTCAACTCATGCTTGCACTTTTCTTGTTGCTTGTAGGCACACTCCTAGAAAATAGGATCCCACTTCACTTTACTTAACTAACTCATGCACCTGTCGACAATTGGTGAGCATGCATTAAAAATATTTGCATGTAATCTATTTATAATCAAACCTATTCGATAATTCTTGCACATAATCACTCTAATCTGGGTTGAGCACATGCCTTTGAATCAAGGAGTTCTTCATCGATCTTCATTCCGAGTAATACTTGCATGTCGATTTTGTTATTTTCCTTTAATGTTTTTGTTTCCTATATTGCTTTACTTGTTGGCATTTCACTTCTTTTCAGTTTCTCTGCTAGCTTTTTAGTTCATTATTTCTTGTACAAGTGTCAAATTATTGTCATAGGTTGTGACTCTTCACATTCTGTAACTCTTCATATTCTAGTCATGATTGTGACAGAATCTATAAGAACTTGTAGATCCTTCTTCTCAACATTTCTATCATTTTATCTTGTTGTTGAACTTTTTATTAAGAAATTCCAAGCCAAATTGCACTTATGGAAGTGAAGGATTGACTCTCTCAGAAAACTATGCCCATAAAGATAATTTTTCCATTTAAGCACACTCCTTCAGTACGAATATTTGTGCCCTCCTTGAGTGCATGAGTGCACCTTGAACCCATGATTTTTTTCTCCTTTGTGCTTTGACAATGCGCTCTACACCCTCTTTGTTCCCCTTGAGTGCATTAGGATAGTGGGAAGGCTTGAAGCCCAACCTATTTGTCCCTTCGGTGTACACCCTTATGCCCTCTTAGCCTCCTTGAGCACATGAACACATTCGAAACCGACAAATGAACTTCCTTTTTACTTTTACAATGCTCCCTATGCCCTTGATGATCCCTCTCTCTTGCATGAGTGCATTAGCACACCATGAAGCCTTGAGTGAGCCTTGAACTTTGACTCTTAATGCTCCAATAATGTGCCCTCCTTTTTTTAATGCATATTTCTTTCTTGTACAAGTAACCATGTCCCATATTTGACAGGCTTATATTCTCAGCTACATCTAATGGCATTTTGAATATGATTTGAAAAGTTATTTCTTGTGATAGATAGAAGAATTCATAAAGCTAATATTTGTCACCATGAGTGTGATTCCACGTACATGTGTTACAGCTACTAGTATTCAATCTTTCATCATCTATCCAAATGATGCCTCCTGCTACACATCAAGTGGCCTCAAAAGAAGCTTTAGAAGCAGGAAATGAAGATGTAGTGGAATTCAAAAAGTCTACCATTCCTATTCTTACAGATACATAGTGTTTCATAGTCAAATTTATCGAGGTCATGTGGAAATATATTAAAGAAACATTCATGCATAAGTAGTTCCTTGAAAAATTTGGAAGACAAGGAAGTATATATCGAAATCAAATGGTCCAGGATACACAAGATTGCATGCAGGTTCCTAGTCATACCTTCTGCAAAGGTAATTAAATGGATTCTATCACACATGGATTATTCAGATTCAGTGCTTCATATTGGAAGTGGTGGTAAGCTTCCCACCTACTATGGAGAGGACATGAAAACTTATTACAAGATGATAAATCCCATAGAATATGCCAGTAATATATTCTACACTAGATGGGACAATCTAGGCACAAGTGATATCATAAAGTCTTGGTGTTGAGGGGCTACCAGATTCTAACATTGCCCATCTGCAGTTTACCTTACTAGGATTCCCAGGGAGATGTACCAATACCTCATTGTTATGTGTTGTAGGCTGCATGGGTGAAAGAACATTGAATAATTTGAAGAGAATTAGATATTTATGATCAACTTGGTTGTTACCCGTGGAAAAATATTCAATTTGGAAGATATACTTTCTTTTGAGTTGCAGTGTCATGTTGGGAAGGCTAAAACATCTCTAAGGACAAACCAAACACTAGAGTTTTAAATGTAAACATTTCTATTGGATGGGATCTATGCATGGTATGAATTAACATGAATTTATTGGAATTGGACCCCATAGGAAAAGTTTCTAGTTTACTTCCATTGTAGGGTGTTGTTAGATTTGAGTTTCAGAGGGGCATGCGACAGATTGGCAAAAAATTTATTCGCAGTCATATTTCAGATGATATATGAGATTGATCCTCCTTGTATGACTGATAAGGTGAATGAATCATTACATGATATCACAGATTGATTTTCTGCACCAGAAGTTACATATGTAAGATGGTTTGGATGTCATAATTCTCCTCATCTTATGCTGCGATATGTGACTAACAAGGTGGTCTTGTAAGAAGTGGCTTATCAATTGAATAAATGGTTATTAGTAGTTCTTCATAGAAGGAAGAAGGCCCCTTATCTTACTTTCCCTTTGAGGATTGGAATGTATGAGCTGAAGAGCCATAATGCAGAAAATGCAAAAATATAAGAGTTGGAATTCTTGCACTTTGCAATCAAGGACTTTCATGGGCATGACCCCAGAAGAGTGTGCAAACAACATTGCATCAATGACTACTTTAGAGGATGAAAAAGTGAATAACTGGTACAATGCACTAAGAAAGACACATCCAAAAATTGAATCAAGTTTCCCCCAAGTTCCACCAGCTCAATATGTATAGGTACAAGAAGCACGACAAGAAACCGCTTAAGTAAAGACTACAACTCCCAGTAAAAGGATAAAGCATGATCCAATGACAAAAAATAACAATAAATTGAAATTTGATCCACTGAATAAGGGAGCTATTGAAGTTGAACAATAAAAGAGAGGATCAAAGGAAAAGATGCAATGAAAGAAGAGGAGAACAGGAAGCAAGATGAATTGCTCAAAAACAACATGAAGAAGAAGAGGACAAAAGGGGAGTAGAAGAAGGACAACAAAGGCATTCACAAGAGGAGGAAGTAAAATAAAGGTTGGAAGAAGAACACGTGACTCAAGAAATAGAAGAATATTTGGAGGAAGATGATGCCATCCAACCCATAGATGATGAATCATGTTCTCTTACAAAACCTCCTCTCATAGGTGGCCATATTCCATTTGATGAGATGGGAATCACACTTCCACCAAAAGACAAATTCATGTACGTATGTAATGTCACATTTGATCAGCTGAAGGAAAGGATCGTGCAACAAAGGTGAAGGTTCTTTCCAAATGATCCTCAAAATCCAGTATTTGTATGCACAAAAAGGGTGATAAATGTAAACACTAGGAGGAATCCCTGAGCACTTATGACAGCTAATGTTTCTTTTTCTAAAATGACATAGGATAACTTAGAGTATCTTTTGAATGAGAATGTACAATTGATTAAATATTTAACTACAATAAAGCAACAATCGGGACATTTGACTATATCAAACCAACAACTATCTTCTTGCACCTTCAACACAACAGAGTGGTAGTCAGCCATACAAGATAAATTAAGGTGAATGGATGATACCATGGTGCAGTTGTATGATGAAATGATACTTTTGCATGAAGTAGTGGCAACCATTGTTGGTATATATAAGAAAGCACAAGAAGTCCTAAAGCTCCTCAAGGTGGAAAATAGAGTTATTGATCAAATCCAGGAATGGGTTTCCAAGTATTCAGACGTTCCATAACAGTTAGTTAGAAAGGACATGATTTACACTGATATAGACAAGGTACAACTGAGACTCCACCATCCAAATTATATCTGTATTGGAGAACAATAAACTAACACTATTATTTCATATAGTCAACTACACAATGGTTTAGAGTCTCTAACACAGAAACATAAGATTCCTTTAGTGGGATCACTTGGAGAGATAATAGGTAAGGAAATCATCTTACAACAAGTTAGGAAGTACATTGAGAAAATCAAGAAAACATAGGAACAAGAAGGCTTGGAGATCACTAAAGACATTACTCTAAAATATACCATTGCACCAACTAAAGCTCACATGAAATTTCCATGGCTATGGAATAGTGTACAATCAATCTCCAAATTCATATTGATAGAATCACTAGAGGTGAATATGTAGTTTGTAGCTGACTTGTCGGTCTGGATCAAAGTCATGTCTACAGAGTTTAGAGAGTGGCACACATACATTACTAATGAGCTCCATGAAGAAGCAAATGACTTATCTATTTGATATAATTTAGTCATATTAGAAGTTTTGTCTCATATAGCCATTGTCTCACATGAATTTTTTCTTTTGTAATGATTTTAATGTAATTAAGTCCAAGAGACACGTGTGGAATATGAAAAGACATATGTGGAATGTAAAAGGTCATGTATAAAATATGAAAGGTTGTATGGAAGCCTGTAGGTCATAGAAGTTCAAGAGTCATGAGGAAACTCAAAAGTCATTATCATTTGTTATAAATAGATCCTCATAAATAAAGTAAAGGGTCTTGGATTCTTAGATTTTTACCTTGGCTTCTCTTGTATTACATAGGAGATAAACTAGTCTTTATAGAAGCAAGTTATGGCTTCATGTTCCACTACTGGATCTATTGTTTCACCTATGTAATAGTGTACTTGGAACCTTTCATTAATAATCATAAGCTCCTTGAGCCAACACTTCTTTATTCATGAATAATGGATGTAGTAAGACTATTATTGTTATGTTTGTGATATGTGTTGGCATAATACATACTAATACTAATGAACTATTTTGTGTCTTAGATATGGATATTCTTGAATGAGTGTTGTTATGATTTTACGATTGTTGTTTATCTTGTGAAATAATTTGTAGGTAAATCAGAAACCATTTCTCTTTAACTCATAGGTACCCCTTAGAATAGTAATATTACTTCCCTAACCGGAGGCTCGTTTCCCTTTACTAGCTGTGGAAGTTTCTTGTTCATTATACAATTGGTGTCACACAAATATTACATACTTGTTGCCCTAAATAGGTGTTTTTGATCTCTCGTGTATTTATTGTAACCAAGGCGTACCTCTAAAACCTTTGCAATGGTGGTCAAACCATAGAGCCAAATGGCGCTCCTACACCAAATCGTGTGAGGTCTAATTGGGACCTCACATTGAGGAGATCCCCTGTATGTTGTGTTATCACATTAACTATGTTTTTACAAAAAATGTTAACAGTTTCAGTGTCAACATTTTAGTTGTAATAAACAAAGAAATCATTGATAGTGGGGCTATCAGTTCTTCAATGTTCCAATAATTTTTTTTATGAAGAAATTCGCTGACAACTTGTTTATCAATGTTTTTTTGTAAAAATGACCAATTAAAGACTTTGTTTTTCTATATAGAACAATAATTTCGGACACGCTTTCCAAACAAATGAAAACAAATTTTATGAAACTGAAAGAGGTTTTTTTCTAAAACAAATCCATTTAGAAAAAACTCTCTCGGTTTTCTAATAGTTTTTATGGTTTGAAATATTTGAAGGGATATATGAAAGGTTATTTTTCATAATTTTGCAATCATTTTTTAGTAATTGTTTTCAAAATCATATCCTGGACAAATGCGAATTTTATGAAACAAAAAGATTTTTTTTCCAAAACAGACCCATTTAGAAAATCCTCTCTTGATTTTATAACAAATATCACGATTGTTTATTTTAGAAGGGATCACTAGACCCTAGTTTTCAAGATTTCTCGAGGAAATAACTCATGTACAGTTGTTGACCTGGATGCCACCTCACTAAATTCGACTTCTCTAGCCATGAATCTGACAACATCATGATATTTAGATGCAGATAGGATTAGGAAGTTTTCTATATGCATGTATTTGATAAAGTACGTTATTATTTTTAGATTTTGTAATTAATTTTTGCTAGAAACTTATTTTTAGTTTGCAATATTTCCTATAAAGACAATTTCTAAAGAAAGGAAAAAGGTTGGATTTTATTGTAAAAACATTAGCACTTTGGTGTATTTGAGCAGATATTAAATATATTATAGTTTGATGAGCATTGGCAGAAAACTTATGTGTTGTAGTTCCTTGTCCGCTATTTCTCTATTTATGAAAAGTCTTCTTCATGTTTGGAAACTTTAGTATCTGAAATTGGGATTCATTGATGTTCCTTTCCTGTGTTTATTAGCCATTATTATTTGTTATCTCTATCAAATATAAAATCTATCTCATTTCAATTCTTTTCTTCCAATTTATCCAACAGTCAAACGATTTTGTTATCATTGTTTTTATAACGTGCTCATTAGATCTGTAACCTTACTTGTTTAGAACTAGAATCCATGCCTAATGGTATGTCTTGTAAAGTGCCCAACCAATTTTATACTACGATCTAAATCTGGCCACCGAACTCAATTGCAAAACCTACTACTAGAGTGACTATAGGGTAGCTGAGTTTTATGGAGAGATCCCTCTCCGGGTTGAAGGGACAACTTTCAACCTAAAATAGGTTTGAGTTTACCTTAGGGTTTTTCCTGTACCTAGGGTTTTCCATAAGTGATAAAATTTTTTCATTGTTGCTGGGTGTTGTAGCAGCTACAACCACCCTCCAAAATTTTGGAGCTTCCCTTGAGAGTTTCACTTGATGACTGGAGACACTCGGGTTCATTCCGTGAGCTCGTGTGAGTCTTTGCATTCCCCTTTGATTTCTCATTCCACCAATATTTTGCATGTTGATGTCAATGTCATGCTTGCGACCATGTTCTGGTCATGCTGAAGGTCTTTGCTTCGTGTGTACATGTTATGTTCGCTATGAAAACATTTGTCGCACTCACGCACGGAGTCACATTCACTGTCACACAAGTGTCATCACGGTCGCTCAACGATCAATAAAAAGTGTCACGCTTGTCACTTGCATCGTCAGTTAGTCATGTTGAACATGTGTGTCTAGATTATTTTAGTCATCTCGTCATCGAGTCATGTAAGTGTGTGTTTGGAAGATCACATATACATCTTTCACTCATTGACACACTTAGTCATTTTACTGAAGTCCTGACGACTGGACTCCCCTCTGACAGCTGGACCATCACTGTTATAGCTCCAAATCTCACTATTATGGTTTGTGATGCTGCACTCATGGCCTAGGGCAACCCCTCCTTCCAGACCTGGTCTCAAATTTAAAAAACAGTGTTTTATTCCTTGTATGCGACATTGCCCTGAGTTAAACGCGTGTATACGCGGGTAGGCATATACCCAACCTGCGTATATGTATTAAAACACTTAAAAATATATAAAACTCCTTATTTTCGGGCGGAGATCACGGGTTTTACCTTCTGATCACCTGTTAGTGGCCGTGGCCCAACTGTTCCCAACCAACTCCCAACTAAAAAAATACTTTGGGAGAGGTATAAAAATACCTCAAAGGGAAGACGTAAGGGAGGAGAGAAGAGAGAGAAAGGTTATTATACTGAAATTTTTCCCCTGACCAGGTCTGAAGACCCTTGTGCCTTCTGCACTTCCCCTATTTGTACAGGAAACCCTTCTTTCCTTGTGTGTTGATGTTCATCCACTAGTTATGGCATCATGGAGTGAGTCTTGGAAGGAGATATGCTAAAGGCTTGAGGCTAGACGGATCTAGAAGGAAGCTTTGCTTGGAGCCTGCGAAAGGTTACTCAGGTGATATTACTCCTTTTGTACATTCTATTTGTCTATAATAAAGAAACACGTCTTG
>APFE031612118.1:40234-60196 GCA_000404065.3 Pinus taeda
GAATACGGGGATTTCAAAATTAACTTGTACCTTAAAGGGCGTGGCATTTCCAGAGTAGCTGCTGGAAGCCGATGCGTCACCTCTAGGTAGCCGCTGAAGGATCTGCGTAAAGCTATCCATCATTGCGTTCCTTTGCTGCTCGAGTGCTTCTTCGAGCAATATTTTGATAGGATCTCCTGCCCCCTTGTCTTTCTTCTCATCAGCCATGGGAGGCCGTCAGGATTTGTGAGGCTGGTCTTGCAAAGGTTCGACCAGTTCAAGCCCTAACTCCTTATATCCCGACCTCGTTGGTGACATGCAAAGAAAACAAAGAAAAAGCAGACCGCTCTGATACCACTGATCCAGATTTAAACAGGAACGCAATAGATTACAGAGATAACCATAAATACAGAGATGTGATAACCATAAGTAAAGAGATGCAGCGGAAATAATACTTCATTTCATTAATGAAAATACTGAAATAGTGCTTACAACCAGAATTTGGAAATAAACCAGCTAGGGCGATGGTAGCTTATCTCTGAGAACAGATGTGTGGCTACATGCCCCTCTGACTATCCGAACTGTGTTACAAATGAGGCTCGAAGGCATATTTTTTTGAGAAACAATGGAAAACCCTTCACAATTCCAAACCTACCCCTTAGAAGATGAAAACGCCAATTTGTGGGCCCGTTTTGGGTAAAATTGTACATCATTTCCGCGGGTCGTAACTTGGCAAATACGATCTCTCCGTTTGAAGCGTATGATAGCTCGTTAGAAAGATCTATCCGAGAACTACCACTTTGGGAAGGGAAACATTAGTCCATGGACCCATGTTGCCCCCATATTTCCAGAAAAACGTCGTTTAGGGCCTCAAAACAGCTCCGGAAGTTTAGGACCCGAAAAACTGCTAAAAATAGTAAACTGTGCTACAATTTAGGAAACTGAAAAGACTGAAAGAGACAGTTGTGGGGGTCCAAACGGGATAGGTGGGTGGCCACCAACATCCACCTGGATCACTAACTACCTTCTTTTATAACATGAAGATGATTTCTTTATATGTCTTTGTCCATATACTCTTGTATTCTTTGGAATTGGTTGTTTTACAGGACAAAGGAGCGAAAGGGACTTGAAGAAGGGTTTGGACCCTTGAGGAACTTCTCGAACGTAGGACCTGAGGTACGCCCCTCTTACTATAGGATTTGCTTACCATAGAATAATGGCTGTGTGAATGTGTGTTTCTCTGTTTAGACAACTTTCAGTCTGCTAGGGTTTCCACCCAAAAGCCCTAGGGGAGCGAATCCCTCAACATTTGGCACATTGTTCCTTGCTTGCATGTTGGAAGGCTTGACAGGCTCATCAGTTCGTGCAAGGTGTATGTTCATTCGTTCGTCCATCTGTGAGCACATATTGCACATTTGCTCATCTGTCCATCCACAAACACATCTTTGCATGATCATCCATTTGCGAGCACATCTCTTCGTATGCAATGTTCATTCATCTATTGGTGAACCTTTCCTTCTACATGTGCTCCCTTCATTCATCCCTTTCATTGTCACGCCATATTTGTTAATGTACCCGTGCCTATAGTCACTCATGACAATACAAAATCAAATCCAAAAACCTCCTAGTCTATCATGACACATGATCACTTCGAAGGTAGGTGACTAGGAGAGCCAACAAGGTTGCAAAGTGGGATGATGGCTCCGAGCACTGCTGATGAAAAATGCGCAAGAGTCACTGAGTGATGAAGATGGGCAATCCAAGTCGATAGTGACTGTCCGCGAGGTATGGCTCGGCTGGAAGGAAAAATTGTGCAAATTTTATGAGGGATAGTTTGGGCTATAGGAAGGAAAGGTAGGAAAAATTTGCGCAATTTTCGGAATGAGCAGGTAGCAGAGTCTGGAAGGAAAAATTTGCGCAATTTTCTGGAGGAAGAGGTCGGGCTGCAAGGAGGATCAACAGGTAGAAATTGTGCAGATTTTGGGAGGAACTGGCTGGGAGCCAAAACTGTGCAATTCCTAGATGGAAATGACAATTTGCTATTGGGTCACTGGCAGCAGAAACTCTGCAATTCCTAAAGGGAACATGCAGTCAGTTTCTATTTGCTTTGCAGTAGAAACTGTGCAATTCCTGGAGGGAACTAGTAGTATGCTACTAGGGTTTGCTAGCAAGGAAAAATGCACTGAGGCTGACAGGTTGTCCTGCTGATCATCTCTGCGCAATTTCTGAGCTAAGAAAATTGTTGTCCAGCAAAAGGCCTGCTTATGAAAACTGCGCAATTTCCTAGATGAGCAGTCGGTCGACTTTCGGGAGGACTGACTGGGAAAAATGCGCAATTTTTTGAGGGAAACAAGGATAGGAACTTCGTGTATATCCGACCTATCTGCATAGTTTCCTCAGTCAACAGAGAGGGCAAGTTCAATAGCCTTTGCACACTTTTTGAGGGGAATCAGTCCTAGGGGGCTACAGGGTCTGACTATTCGGGTGGTTAGCATGAAAGCTAACTGGATTGCTTGCAATCAGCGCACTTGGAAATACTTGCTTGGTGCTTCTATGGTGTTCTGGGTGATAGTTGATCGAGTCAATGGAAGGGTGATTGTTGAGGGATTTTCTCCCCTAGGGCTTTTGGGTGGAAACCCTAGTAGACTGAAAGTTGTCTAAACAGAGAAACACACATTCACATAGCCATTATGCTATGGTAAGTGAATTCTATAGTAAGAGGGGCGTACCTCAGGTCTTATGCTCGAGAAGTTCCTCAAGGGTCCAAACCCTTCTTCAAGTCCCTTTTGCTCCTTTGTCCTGTAAAAAAACCAATTCCAAAGAATACAACAATATATGGACAAAGACTTATAAAGAAATCATCTTCATGTTATAAAAGAAGGTAGTTAGTTATGAACTTTAAACAACCATTCAAATATGAATTCAAACATGAACATCATAAACATAAATAAGAAGCATATTAGGTACCAAGACGTGTTTCTTTATTATAGACAAATAGAATGTACAAAAGGAGTAATATCACCTGAGTAACCTTTCGCAGGCTCCAAGCAAAGCTTCCTTCTGGATCTGTCCAGCCTCAAGCCTCTAGCATATCTCCTTCCAAGACTCACTCCATGATGCCATAACTAGTGGATGAACATCAACACACAAGGAAACAAGGGTTTCCTGTATAGATGGGGGAAGTGCAGAAGGCACAAGGGTCTTCAGACCTGGTCAGGGGAAAAATTTCAGTATAATAACCTTTCTCTCTCTTCTCTCCTCCCTTAGGCCTTCCCTTTGAGGTATTTTTATACCTCTCCCAAAGTAGTTTTTTAGTTTGGAGTTGGTTGGGAACAGTTGGACCACGGGCACTAACAGGTGATCAGAAGGTAAAACCTGCGATCTCCACCCGAAAATAAGGAGTTTTTAAATTTTGTTAAGTGTTTTAATACATATACGTGGGTTGGGTATATGCCTACCCACGTATACATGCATTTAACTCAAGGTAATGTCGCGCACGAGGAATAAAACATTGTTTTTTCAATTTGAGACCAGGTCTAGAAGGGGGGGTTGCCCTAGGCCATGAGTGTAGCATCACAAACCATAATAGTGAGATTTGGAGCTATAACGCCAAAGCATCATCAAGCAAACCAAAGACCATTGGAGACTTTATGCACTTTGCCATGCGGAGGTGAAGCTATTCTAAACCATGAAGACATCCATCACTTAGTAGTGTCATAGCTTGACATGCACTCCAACAACAGCACGAATGTACCAGCACTGTCATGTCAAGTCATGTCATGAGTTAGGTTTCCCACATATCTAATATGGGCTATGTTTTCAATCAATGTAATGTAACGTGGAAGTCCAAGAGACCCACGTTTTGTAGAAAGAGTCATGTAAAGTCAAAAATTCATGGAAGTCAAACAATCATGAGTGTAGTCAAACAACCACAAGGGTCAGTTCCACCCTTGGCTATAAATACCCCATCATTTGTACATGAAAGTAATTTTCACCTCAGCTCCTCCCACATAGCCAAGAGAGTCTCTAATATTTTCTTTGAGGAGTAAGTAGTGGCTCCAATGCCCTGCACTAGGGATTAGTGATGTATGGTGTAACGATGTTTCTTGGAACTTTTACTTAATTCAGAAGCCTGCTAATAGGCCACACGTTTTCACACATGTATTGTAACTATTGTAATACTAATATTCAACACTTGTAATGCATGTTTCTTTAAACTATGTTAAACACTTTAACTATTTCACTTGTTGTAATACATAATATGTTAATGGAAATGTGTTGTACATGATGTTAACACTGTCTTGCCTGTGGTGGCTATCTCTCCAGACATCAGACATAACTTTCACATAAATCTTGTTGTAACAACCATTGCACTCATTTAGACTCATCTATTGAGTGATGTATGTGTTATCTTACCTTGTGTATTATGACTGCTGCATCCATGTGGACTGCTCCTCTGGAAGCTGTGCACGTCCTGTTGTGTTGTGTGTTCCTAGCCGAGTTGGGACTTCATCCCAACCAACTTGGGACTCACTCTCACCCTATAACCTTACATTGAAAGAACCATTGACACAAGTACACTAGCATTCACCAGGGACATGAACGTCACTTCTCGAATGCAATGCAGACCACTCTCCTGTGCTGACAAGTAAGAGTTGAGGCAAATCCTTAAGACAATGGCAACCGGGCCATCATATCCGATGGGACTCCCACACTAAACGGTGTGAGGTCTAGTTGGGACTTCATATCGGGGTGATCCCCTGAATGTTGGCGGGTCCAACACCGTCAACATTTCTGGTGCTAGAAGGAGGGAAGCTAGTTGTATATCACTGAATATCCCCTCACACTCATTCATCAACCATCTGGTCAAGGTAGTAACTCACACTCCCTCTCACCTACACGCAACTCTGCAGATGGTTACTCCTCACCTTCTAGGATTGAACACAAGATTCTGTATCATCAACTTCACTTCGTCTGTTCCATCACTTGCCATTTCGCTAAAGCAGTCGAATTGATCCCAGGCATACATCATTTTCCATATGCATCATGGAAGCCAAAGGCCACTCCCATAGGAGTTGTTGTATCATCGGTGGAAGAAGCAGTCCTTGCCACACTTAAAGGTCTGGTAGAAGCTATTGAATATGGAGAGGAACCTCTGGTCTTTTGGCAAGGTGAAAAAGACACTCTTGTGATCTTGGGATCACACTTCAGTATAGGAGGTAGAGGGGAAGGTAGCAGAGGAGGCAGAGGTAGAGACGAACCAATAGACTTAGTTCCGGAACCATGAGACTCTGAAAGAGAGGAAGAGGGTGAAGAGGAAGAAGAGATAGCTGACCCAAATATTGAATGGATGAATTAAGGACCATTGGCTCTCTTGCTTGTTTTTCACAAGATGCCAAAGTGAGTGGAGAGAATGAACATCAAGTTCAACCCTAATAGCATGGTTAAGGTAGAAGACCACTTAGACAACTTCTACATACAACTTTAGACCCTTGAGGTACAATATGATGACGTAGCATGTAGATTGTTCCCATGTACCTTGGATGGTCGTGCAACTGCATGGTATCATAGCCTCCCACTGAACTCTATATAGAATTGGGGTGCATTCAAACACATGGTCCTTGAGAAATTCACTGATGACAAGACCCCAGCCGTGCTACTTAAAGAGTTGGGAAGCCTCAAGATGGAGAGAAAAGAGAAAGTGAAAGATTTCAATACGAAGTTTAAATGCATATTGAACAAGTTTGCAACAGACACTAAACCTCATGACTCCATCACTATTTACTACTACACGTCTGCACTGCCAACCAACATTGCACAGTTCATCAAGCGAGCTATGAAAACAATACTCTTAGAAAACTGTGAAGAGGCTATTGTTGTTGAGAAAGACTTGTGCTCAATTGGAGTCATCAAGGATGATGAATCAGAAAAGGACTTTAAGGATGCAAGCAGGAAGTCCCAAGCAATGGCGAGTAAGGGCAGAGACAAGGAAGCAACCGATATTGAGACCCTCAGTCACCTTGTCAAGAGCTTGATCATTGAAGTGTCCGAACTCAAACAATGGAAAATGGACACATTGGTAAGCATTCATCCACCTAGGCAGAGATTAGTAAGAAGCTCATCAAGAAGCAACCAATTTTCTTCCCAAACTATGCAGAAGCCTGTGTTCCAGCTTGAATAGGGTGCACATCTTAAGTTATATTCTTTCCATGAAGAACATCATCCCAAGAACTCTTGTTCATACTGGAAGAGAGTCACAAGCACTTTTTGCAGTCATACACTTGATGCAAGAAGTAATATGCAAGAGTAGCTAGAAGATAGCGATGACGATGAAGAGGTTACACCTAATGAGTCATCAAGATTTGGGCATGTGGTGAATGTGTATCAGTGCTCGTGAACAATGTCAAAGACGAATACTGAGAAGCATCCCCAAAAGAAAACTGACCATTACAATCTTAGGAGTAAAGGGGCTCCCCCTACACTTGGGGAAATGCAAGAGAAGATCAGACTGTTGATGAGGAAGGTCAATCCACTGGCCACCCCAAAGCAGAAAACACAAAGCAAGTCCGGGAAGACAGCGATAGACAAAGGCACATCCATGAGAAGCAAGCTACAAAACACTTTGCCGAACAACATAAACACCCATTCTACCCCGGACACCTCGGTGAGTCTACCACCTTTGGACTATAAAATTGCTGATGACATGAAGAAAACTTGAGAAAAAATTAGTTTGTTTGAGTTGGATAAGATCTAGAGTCATCGAGATATCTTGTTGCACACATTGGGATAGACGGAAATAGACAACGCAACCTCTACTAGCAAGGGAGAAAGCACACCTCCTAGATCACTTTCCATTGTGCTCTATATACTCTGATGGAAGAAACAAACTCAGGTTGCCCTCCATTTCTGCTATCTTTTGAAATTTTCAACTACAATTTTCAAAACTGTTTGGTTGATTCCAGAGCAGAAGCCAACGTCATGTCGCTCTCCATTGCTAAAAGGATCCATACACAATGGAGCAAGACATCTGCAAATCATCCAACTTGATCGAACATTGGTACCAGCCACTGATGAACTACGAGACGTGATCATTTGACTATCTCATGATGGTTGAGTCCACTAATGCATCAACATAGTGGTTGTGGACATCCATGAAGCATATGGTTTGCTACTCAGTAGAGACTAGTCTAGCAAGCTAGATGGAAATTTTGCTACAGACTGGTCTCACATGTGGCTTCCATAGAAGGGAAAGTGCAACCAAATTTGGGTAGTGTTTGAGAGGTACATGAAACATAATGTCACTCCCCTCAATGGCGAGAATGAACCGTTGGACTTCATAGAACTCATGTTTGGCAACTGCCTCCTTGAGACAACATTGGGGTGTTATCCTGCATGGCCAGCTCTAACCCCACCAAATGAAAAGTTGGTACTCCTTCCTTTCCCAACTGATGGTGATGAAACTTATACAACACATTGTACCAATAGTAGTAGCAACAATAGTAGTAGTACTAGCACTTTTCAAGCGGTCCATGTACAAATGAGTTGTGGACCATGTACTTTGATGGATCAAAGACATAAGATGGCTCAGGAGATGGGTGTGTTCTAATCGACCCTTACAATAGGAAGCATCTTGTTTCAAGTTGCTTGGAGTTTGAGTGCACGAAAAACATAGCAGATTATGAAGCACTTGTGTTGGGCTTATAGAAAGACATCAGCCTCAACGTAGTCATGCTCAAAGAGGTAGGTGATTCAGAGATAGTGGTACGACAAGTACATAACACCATTCATTGTTTATCACCGCATCTCAAAAGTTACCAACAAGAGGTATGGAGACTAATCTAAAAATTCCAAGCATTTAATATCATTGTTGTACTACATACACGTAATGCAGCTGCCTATGCACTGGAAAATGCAACCTCAAGAATGTCACTGATTAGAGATAGATTTACTATTGAAATTTTGTAGAAAACATCTATCGTGGACAACATAACTAACTTACATGTGTTTAATGATGATAAAAAAATACATCATTTCATGGACAATGCTGATGTCTTCAAATATGCAACGATAGATGATGACGAGTATGAGCGCTCTATGTAAGAAGAAACTAGTAACAGGAAAGGCCACCTTCTCACAAATGGTGTGGAAACATTGAAAAAGCTTTATGACTTGCAAGAATGTTTTCAGGGGCCAAGGAACAACAAGACCCACAGTTCCACTATGAGTCACGAACTGATAAACCTAGGAACGAAACAAGATCCGAAGTTTGTCAATCTTGGTACGTGTTGTACACAGCAAGAGTGACAGGTCTTTATCCACTTGTTCAAGCAATACCGAGATGTGTTCGTGTGGACGTATGATGATCTAAAAACTTATGACAGGCAGATCATCCAACATATCATCCCAATCAAAGAAGGGGTCAAGCCATATCAATAGAAGTTGAGGAAGGTACATCCGTCACTTGAACCCCTCATATAGAAAGAGCTTACTAAGTTGTTGGATGCACATATCATATACAAAGTTTTCCATTCCACATGGGTCTCCAACCTTGTTCCTCTATGTAAGAAGCTCGGGGAAATCTGCTTGTGTGTCAATTTCTAGAACGTAAACCGCGCCTCGGACATAGACAACTACCTTGTGCCGTCTATGGAGCACATTTTTCAAACAGTATTTAGCAAACAAATGTTCTCTCTTTTTGACAGTTTCTCAGGATACAATCAGGTTCTGATAGCAGAACCTAACAGACTCAAAACTACTTTCTATACCAAGTGGGGTACGCTCGCTTATAGATGAATGTCATTTGGGCTTGTAAAATTAGGAACAACATTTCAACATGCCATGGACATCACCTTTCGCAGAATAATTGGATAGAGCATGGTGGTATACCTCGATGATGTGACTGTGTTCTCAAGAAGACGAGAAGACCACATACGCCATCTGAAGAAAATATTTGAGCGATGTCAAAGATACGAGATTTCCTTGAATCCAAAAAAGAGAATATTCGCAGTGTCAGAGGGGAACCTCCTTGGACACATTATTTCCAAAAGTGGGATCAAGGTGGATCTAGACTAGGTCCAAACCATTACACAGATCCCTTACCTGGTCAACAAGAAACCCATGCAATCCTTCTTGGGCAAGATAAAATTCCTCTGGAAGTTCATCTCAGATTATGCGAAGATAGTAAAGTCCATGAAGGACATGATCAAGAAAGATGTAGTCTATAGTTGGGGTAAGAAGGAAAAGTATGCATTCGTCTAGATCAAGCAGATCATTAGAGAAGCGCATGCGCTCTAGAGCCCATATTTCAAGAAAGATTTCCTGCTATGCACCTTCGCTTCTGATAATTCACTAGCTATAGTACTCACTCAAAAGGAAGAAGCTAATGATGAACATCCCATCTCCTTCATGAGTGCAAGCATGCTCAACTACCCCGCCATTAACAAGCAATCTTATGCAGTTTCAAGGAAGTGAAACACTTCAGGCCCTACTTGCTAAAGAACCACTGCATAGTCTTCATACCCTACCCAACAGTCCACAAATTGGTTGTACAACAAGAACTGGGTGAATGACGTGCACACTGGATGACAGGATTTCAAGAGTATGATCTTGAAATCAAGCCAGTGCACACAATCAATGGACATGGGCTATGCAGACTTGCAGCTGAAGCAGTACACGCTCCAGAGAGAAAAGAAGAGCTCATCGGTTGGGAGCATGAGATTGAGATGTATGATATGAGGCGAGCAACACCCACTAAAGATGAAACCTCTTGGTACATAGATTTGCACCAGTACCTTGAGTACGAAACCATACCCTCTCACTTTTCCATCAAACAGAAGAGGGAATTGCACCTGAAAGCCTTAGCATATCAGTCAGTGCACGAAGTGCTTTACAAAAAAAAAAAATGGATTTTTGCTCAGATGCCTGGGGGCAAATGAATTAGAGAAGGTACTTCAGGATCTGCAAGACGGACCCACCAGGGTCACTTTACGGGAAACACCATTGTGCATAAAGTGATGCGAGTCGGTTTCTACTAGCCCACATTGTTCAATGATGCACATGCTTATGCCCGCAAGTGACTGGTTTGTCAGGAATGCGCCGATAGAACACGAAGATTAGGAACCCCATTGTAGTGACTGAACCTTTCCAACAGTGGGGCATGGACATCATTGGGGAAATTTTCCCTCATTCATCAAAGAAACACCACCACATCCTAACAACAATTGACTACTTCACACGGTGGACAAAAGTAGTTCCACTCAAACAAGTGAATGACTAGGAGGTCATCAGCTTCCTCCAACAGAACATCATCTCATGCTTCGGCATTCCGATATCACTTGTTTTTTATAATGCAACTTATTTTTCGTATTTGAAACTCTATGACTTTGCATTACATAATGATAATGTGTTAAAGAATTCATCCCACTATTACCCACAAGAAAACGGTCTAGCAGAATCTACAAATAAAAACCTCATTCGTATAATCAAGAAGACCATTTTCTCTGAGCAGCACAACTGGCATACAACCCTGATGAATGCATGATAGGATGATTGTGTAACACCCAAGCCCTCTCTGAATACCTCGCTGTACTTCTTGGTTTATGGTAAAGAATCCATCCTTCTTCCAAATATCTACTTGCCTGCACTTCAGCTTTCCCAAGAATCCCAAGGCAAGCCTTGCCAACTAGTTCAGTGTAGGATGGATGCTCTCCATAAGCTTCAGGAAGAAGGCATGAAAGAAAAAGAAAAATTCACACTCCACCAGAACCATATCAAGAGATGGTTCGATAATAAGTTTGCAGGGAAAGATAACTTTGATGTGGGTGACTTAGTTCTAAAATGGGACAAGCCCCATGAAGACAAAGGAAAAAGTACGAAGTTCTAGCCCCTGTGGATTAGTCCGTACACAACCCATGAGAAGGTTGGCCCACACACCTATCATTTGAAATCACTTGACGAGAGGATTGCCAACCTTCCTATCAACAACCAAGATCTCAAGCATTACTTCCAGTAGGTCAACCCGCGCCTGTGCCATGTACATAGTCTGATTGTTGCTTGTTGTTTCATCCTATTTTCTTTGCTTATTATCTTCATTTTAACTTTGTTTGGTTCTACTTACTATTTTTTTTTTATGGTTGTTTTGTTTGCTTGGTATATTACTATTTTTGTTTCTGGAAATAACTGCTGCCAACTACTACGTTCTAGCTTTTGAATAAAGTATGTGATTGAAATTCAAAAAGACTTGTGACACTACAACACTTGCCCAGTCTTGTGCTTGTCTTCTTTGTGCTTGGCTATAACCTTTAGCCAATGAGGTCTTGACAGAAAATACGAACTGTATGTAAGGGAAGTTTTGGTCCAACCATGAACCTGTGTCCACACTAGGAAGCACCATGCCTGTACTCAACCTTTCTGTTCTATGTGTTCAAGCTCATCCAACTAGTAGAAGCAGAGAAGGGGAAATCTAAACTAGCAAACCTATGTCAGAGGTCTTACATGCTTCTTTGAAGGAACAACCTCTTCTTCTCTTAAGAATTCAGGATCCATCTTTCACCCTAAAAATGAATAAGTGCCTATGCACAGTCCTCTTGAAAAATACAAAGGCGAAAGAAGAGAAAGGCTTCCTGCGCAGAGAGGTGAAGCATGCAACTCCACCAGGGTACTGACCACGCTCGCTGGCAGTGGAGCAACACTAGAGATGAAAACTTATACTTTGAAAATCTTCAATTCGCGAGCTAAACTACCGTTCTTGGATTCAAAACAATGAGATCAAGATGATTTTTTTATTGTGTTTGACTGAGTTGGTAGAAGTTGAACCATGTATGTCCATGGGGTAAGTGGATAAGCTAAATTAACCCGCACAATGATTCAATACTCCTTGAAAGAGCAAGGCCCTGTGCTAGCAATGGACCAAAGCAGAGAAGCTGGAATTCTACTAGTGTGTCACCAAGTGTTGTAGCGGCTACAACCACCCTCCAAAATTTTGGCCTACACCCAATTTCTGAGCCTCCCTTGAGAGTTTCACTTGATGACTACACACAATTGTCTTCACTCTGTGAGCTCATGTGAGTCTTCACATTGCCCTTTTCTTGCTCATTCCACCAAGCTTTTGCATGTTGATGTCAATGTCATACTTGTGACCATGTTCTGGTCATGCTCAAGGTCTTCGCTTCGTGTGTACATGTTATGTTCGCTATGAAAACATCTATCGCACTCACACACGAAGTCACATTCAATGTCATGTAAGTGTCATCATGGTAAATCAACGATAAATCTCAAGTGTCACACCTATCACTTACACCGTTGGTCAGTCATGTTGAACTTGTGTGTCTGGATGGTTTGGGTCGTCTCGTCATTGAGTCATGTAAGTGTGTGTTTGCAAGATCACATGTGTATCTTTCACTCATTCACACACTTAGTCATTTTACTGAAGTTCCGATGACCGGACTCCCCTCTGATAGCCAAACCATCACCCTGCCATCAACTTGATCAAATTTCACCTAGAACAATGTAGAAGCACCAAGCAAGTCTTTCCAAGCTGCGCTGATCGCAAGCAATCCAATTAGCTTTCATGTTGACCACCCAAACAGTTGTACCCTGTAACCACCCCAGGATTGACTCCCCCCAAAAAAATTGCGTAGAGGCTCCTGGCCTTGCCCGATCTATTGACTGAGGAAATTGTGCAGACAGGTTGAACAAACACCAAGTTCCCATCCCTGTCTCCCTAGAAGAATTTTTTAGTTTTCCTAGTCAGTCCTCTCGACAGTCGACTAACTGCTCATCCAGGAAATTGCGTAGTTTTCATGAGCAGGCCTTTTACTGGACAATAGTTCGCTTAGCTCAGAAATTGCACAGAGAGGATCAACATGCTGACTTGTCAGCCTCAATGCAGTTTTCCTCGTCGGCAGCCCCTGGCAGCAGACTTCCAGTTCCCTCTAGGAATTGTGCAGTTTCTGCTACCAAGCTCCCAGTAGCAAACTGCCTGTTCCCCTTGGGAATTGTGTAGTTTCTACTGCTAGTGACCCAACAACCAACTGCCAGTTCCCTCTGGGAATTGTGCAGTTTTGACTGCCAGGCTCCCAACTAGTTCCTCCCAAAAACTATGCAATATTTGCCTATTGATCCTCCTTGTAGCTTGACCTGTTCCTCCAGAAAATTGTGAAAATTTTGCCTTCCAACCCCTGTTGCCCACTCATTTCGGAAACTATGCAGATTTTGCCTACCTTGCCTTCCTACATCCCGGACTGTCACTCCCAAAATTTATGCAATTTTTCCTTCCAGCTGAGCCAAAGCTCGTAGGTAGTCACTTTTGACTTGGATTGCCCATCTTCATCACTCAATGACTCTTGCATAGCTTTCATCAGCAGTGCCTGGAGCCATCATCATGCTTTGGAACCTTGCCGCCTCTCCTGGTCACCTATATCCGAAATGATCATGTGTCATGGTAGATGTTATCTCAAAATCAAGCCCTGATAGGATGCTGATCAGGTAGATCTCAAGTAACTATTCCAAACCTACTTTAGGCTAAGGCTTAGCCTCCTCAACCTAAGAGGGCTCTCTCACAAGATTCAAGATTTTGATTATGGGTAAGATGGATAAATCTTTGAAACAAAATGAAGGAATGTAAGTGGTTGAAACACAATTAGGAATTATCCATTGGACTTATGGAGTCAAAATCGTTTCAGTATAATAATGATAGGAACCTTACTTAGAAGTCAGGGCATCCATAATTCAACACATTTGGATCACACCAAAAACATATAGGACCACATAGTTTATAAATGTATAAAGGAAATTAGAGCACAATCAGTGATTTCTAAGTAATCATACATTCATACCACTGCAAATACTAAGAGGAAAATACAATACATTCTGAATGTTGAATTCCTTCTGATTCCTGAGAAGCAAAGCTAATACTGTATTACTAAAACAAAGTCTTACATAAAGCACAATATTCAATTTTCTTTGAAATTTTCCAACCCTTTGTACATTAGATCTTCTCCTCTATATAGAGCTCTTTATATAACTGAGATTTCTTCCTCTAGGATGAGGAGAATTCGAATTCTACCTAACCTGACACCTATTGACACTTAAAACTAACTATTTAATGTAACTAACTGTTAACTGGTAGTTCTGGAGACCTAAAACAATTAGGAGTGTAACTCCTCATTATAATTAAAAAGACCTTATCTAAGAATTAAAAACTCCTTTTGAAATCTATAATTCCATGAATTCGAATTTGATGGTGCTCATAACCCTCCAGCTGGCCCTTGATGACTCATCCTTTTACTGTTCCTAGAAATTAGGAGACTGTTCCTTGCTCTGTTCTTGCTGAAAAATAGGTCTTGGGACAGAGCTCATATCTTCTCATAAAAAATGTATTTGGAAAAAATGAAGGAGGATTTTGTGAACCAATCCATGCTGAAAAAAATCCTCTCTTGGTTGTTTGAAACACCACTCCTACAACCCAGAATGTGTCTTTGAAAAACAGGTGTAAAACAGGAGAAATATGCTTGTGAAAAACTGCACCTACATCAGTTTCATAGCGCAAGTTTGGTCATTCATTTCTCCCAGATCATAATGGATTTATAGAAAGTGTAAGATATTTTTGTACTTCAGTATCTTAGGAATGAAAACCTCTTTCACTTTTTAGAGAGGAGTTTTCAACTGCTCAGAAACTCTTCTAGAAGTTGACTAGTAAAAACAAGAAGACAGTTTGATTGATAAAGTTTGGAGTTCAAAAATGTCCTTATTTACTTGTTTTACTCTTGATTGATGTTAAAAACCTGTTAGTAATACTTTGCAGCAGCTCATATTCAAGAAGGGTTCCTTTTTCTTCTCAAAATTGGCCCACAAAATCATGATGTGCAGCTACAGCAGTTTCGTAGCTCGCTACGAAACTGCTGTGTGAATAAAAAAAACACAAAATTTTCTCAAAAATTATTCTTCTTGTGATTTCTTCACAGCTTCATCTTATGCCAATAGGCCACATATCTTTGACATAATTCATCCATAAACAGCTTCAAAAAGGTAATTTTCTAACCAAAATTGTGTTAAGGCTCCAATCACTTACTGCCTGGTTCTTTTATGCTGAGACTGTCCTCCTAGTTTTCTCAACTAAATTTGTAGGTCCTCAAATTGTCTCTTCATCATCCTGATTTTAGTTCCTAATTTCCATTGATCCGTCTAATATATCTTGCCTTCTTTATTGCAGGGACAGTCCAAGTGAAATATTGAGCATGGATGTCAACTAGTTCATGTCTTGGAACTTTTACATCTTTCCAAATGGCTTTTACTCTTTTGAAATTGGCTTTTTTCAATTGCATGTTTCCTTGCCCTTTTATTAGGTTGAGCAATCTCAAAATTGGTAGAATTCAATTAATTTTTTAACTCCTCAAGGCTACATTCTTCTTCTTGATTACCAGCTACCTTGTTTCTGTCATATTTGTGTATTAGTGATGGTCGCACTAGTGGAACCACAGGCTCTTCAAGGAACTTTGAATTCTCTGTTGTCTCACTTTCCTCTGGCTTTGCCTCTTGTATCTCTTTTGAATGCCTTGTCACAAGTCTTCTTGGATTAAAAACAAATTCAGAAACCTGATCATCAAATTTGAGCTTTTTTTAGAGGTTTTGGCCCTTTCTGGTTTTACCTTTACCTGTTTCTATCAAGTACGCTCAAACCAGAGGAGGCTCCTCAATGTCAATAGCTTGAAGCAAATCATTCAGTCTTCCTTTTGAAACCAGGCTTCTCTTAGTAACCACTGTATTTCTTTTTCTCTTTAGTTAACTGGCTCTTGGTTACTCTTCTTTTCTTCAAACATGTCTATGAAATCCCTGCAAGGAAACATGAAGATAAAACTACACTGTATGGTTTGAACACTCCCTCGCTTGAATTTGAAATTGAGAACTGCCTCGCTTGAGCTTTCAACAAGTTTTGATGAGTGTCATCTTTAAGCTTGCCAATTGTCTTCTTATGCATGAAAGAAACACAAGAAAAACCAAGACTAACTCACCTCACCTTACTTTGGAAATTTGAAAGAATGCGTACAAGACATCTAATGAATCTAATAATGAGAATGAATGGCTGCATGTGATAGGCATGGTTCAAGGATTGACACATGGTGATGAAAAATTAATGAATTTTGATGGAAAATATAGTTAGACAAGATCTGGCACAAATCCCTGATTTCGTAGCGCAACCAGTGTAAATTCTGTGTTTTGCACTACGAAATCTCCTAGTTACGAAACTGTCTAGGTGTTTTCATAGCACACATAGTGTATTTTCTTGGGTTTGCACTATGAAAACTCCTAGTTGATTTCGTAGTGCATGCAATTTTTGAAACAACCTTAACACATGACACTTTGAATAAATGTGGGACCAATGGTGGGTAAAACAAGATTGTTGACCATATTTAACAAAGGTAACAAGACTCTATCCTATGTTTTAGACTCCTTAAATAAAACAATGAGAATGACCAAGACCAATTCTTCCTTACCTTACCCTTTTTCTTTGAAATCTTTTCAGTGATAACATTAGATTAGGAGGTTTTTGGATTTAATGTTGTCTGATCATGAGTGATTGTAGACACAGGTACATTAACAAACATGGCACGACAATGAAAGGGATGAACGAAGGGAGCACATGCAAAAGGAAAGATTCACCAACAGATGAACAAATGATGCATGTGAAGAGATGTGCTTGTGAATGGATGATTATGCAAAGATGTGTTCATAGACGGATGGACAAGCAAACATGCGAGATGTGCTCATGGATGGACGAATAGACGAACATGCACCTTTCGTAAATAGATGAGCCTGTCATGCCTTCCAACATGCAAGAAAGGAACAATGTGCCAAAGCATCATTAAGCGAACCAAAGACCATTGAAGACTTCGCACACTTTGTGATGCAGAGGTGAAGCTATGCTACACCATGAAGAAATCCATCACCTAGCAACACTATAGCTCGACATGCACTCCAACAATAGCACAAATGTACCAACACTTTCATGTTGATTCATCTCAATAGTCATGTCGCCCACATCTCTACTATGGGCTATGTTGTCAATCAATGTAATGTAACGTGGAAGTCCAAGAGACCCACTCGTTGTACAAAGAGTCATGATCAAAAAGTCATGGAAGTCAAACAATCATGAGGGTAGTCGAGCAACCACAAGGGTCAATTCCACCCTTGGCTATAAATATCCCCTCATTTGTACATGAAAGGACTTTTCACCTCAGCTCCTCCCACATATCCGAGAGAGTTTGTAGTATTTTCTTTGAGGAGTAAGTAGTGGTTCCAATGCCCCGCACTCTGGGTTAGTGATATATGGTGTAACAATGTGTCTTGGAACTTTCAATTACTTCTGAAGCCTGCTAATAGGCCAACACGTTTTCACACATGTATTGTAATTGTTGTAAGAATAATCTTGAACACTTGTAATGCATGTTGCTTTAACTTGTGTTGAACACTTGAACTATTTCACTTGTTGTAATACATAATCTATTAATGGAAATGTGTTGTATTTGATGTTAATGTTGTCTCACCCATGGTGGTAATCTCCCTGGACATCAGACAAACATTTCACTTAAAGTTCATTGTAACAACCGTTGCACTCGTTCATACTCATCCATTGAGTGCTATACGTGTTATCTTACCTTTTGTGTTGTGACTGCCGCATCCATGTGGACTGCTCCTTCGGAAGCTTTGCACGTCCTGTTGTGTTGTGTGTTCCTAGCCAAGTTAGGAATTCATTCCAACCAACTTGGGACTCACTTTCACCCTCTCCCCTTACAGTGAAAGAACCATTGACATAAGTACACTAGCATTCACCAGGCACGCGAACCTCACTTCTTAAAGGCAAAGAAAACCACTCTCTTGTGCTGACAATGTTAAGTCCCTATAATACTAGTGATTCCCCCATTATTATTGTAGCCCTTATTTTTATTATTGTGCCCCTATTGTCTCCATATTTTTATTAGTGTGCCCCATACAAACCCACTATTGTTATTGTTGTGCCCTTATGTTATTACTGTTATGTCGGCTTGATTATATTGTGACCCCTTAAACTGCTATATATAGAAGGGAGGTTTAGTATTTTGTATCATCCAATCATTGTTCATTTTTGTAATGTAAAGGAGGTTTCCCCCTCAAAGGGGATGAATTTGAAGGTGTTGATCTATCTTTTCTATCTTTTTGTGAGCTGGTTTCATAACATTTGGTATGAGAGCTTTGGATTCTAGGGTTTCACTGCTCCAAACAGTTCATCATGGATTTTTCACTATAGATTTTTTTCTACAATGTTTCAGAAGCTAAAACAAAAACCCATTTGAGCCGAAGTCATTTTGAACTTTGGTCCAAATTTCAAAGCTTGTATCGCTATATTTTTGGAGATATGATATGAGGAAGTTAGGGTTTTTGCAGACTCCCAAATTACATTACAAACAAGTGACTTGGGGAAAATCGTCATAACTTTTATTTTGAGCATTAGATTTAAATTTCGTAAGAAGTTTCAGAAAGAGGACAACCTATAGCTTTCTGTACATTAGGTTCAGGTACTAAGGTTGAAACAATGACAAGTGGAACTTTGTACAAGTTTGCTCTATTGAACTAGTCTATAATGAGGTTACCGTGGGATATTTGGCATAACGCTTCCTTGGAGAATCTAATCTTGAGCAGGCTTGTGGGGTTAGAAAGAGGACTCAAAGGGATACTTCAGGACATGATTTCATATATTCAATATCTGTAGTTATAGTGATACAATAGATTCAATATCGAGCTCTGACAAAGTGAAAACAAAGGTGTGTAGTTTTTTTAAAATTTTGCATAAGATTGGTTTGAAAAATTAGTTTCAAGGAATTCAAAGGGAATAGTAAAGAATTATTAGCATTAATTGATGCCCTGAAGAAAGAAAATGGAAACACCTAGTAAGCAACCTAGAAGCTCTAGCATGACTCGTGAAGAAGAGAAAGAAATGCAACATGATATATCAAAATTACAAGACCAAGTACAACCAATTTCACTCTCACAAAAGGTAACTGACGCCAATATGGATGGCCTGGAAGCTAATATGGATGGAATGGAAGCTAAGATGAATGGCATGGACACTAAGATGAATGGCATGGACGCTAAGATGGAATAATTGAAGATAAATTTGAATAAGTTGCTACAAGAAATGGTTACTAATGGTGAAAGGGTAGTAAAGAAAACTCATGATGAGAACAAAAGAAATGTTAATCATGATTTCATAGACTCTAATGTTTGATTAAAGACTCACCATGTTCCAAAAATCAATATGAGGAAGTTTGATGGCAAGGATCTAGGAACATGCATACTACAGATGGAGCAATTTTTCGATCTCCATAATGTGCAAAACACACAAAAGTTACGTATTGCAACTTTATATTTGGAACCAAATCAGTTTGTATGGTATCAATAGCCTTGCTCTCATAAAAAAATTGTCACTTAGGCAATTTTTACGGAAGAAATGATATCACATTATAAGGATACAAAATGCAACACCTTTTTTAGCTAATTGATAAATCTCAAAGAAAAGGGTTCAATGATGGAGCACATTAAGGACTTCCAAAAATTCAACATAAGGGTAAAAGATATTCCAGAGGAGCATAGAATTGATGTGTTCATAGGGAATTTAAAGGATAATATCCAACATGATGTTCATCTTTAGGAACCTGATTCATTGGAGAAGGCATTTAGGTTAGCAAGAAAAATGGAAAGAAAAATTATGGCAACTAGGAATCCTACCACTCACAACTATAAAGATGGAACTGTTGTTGCCCCGAGCCTTCCACAACCTACAAGGTTGACACCGCAACAATTGGAAGAAAAAAGAGCAAAAGGGCTTTGTTATAGTTGTGATAGAAAATACACTAAAGGTCGTAAGTGTGTTGAGAAGAAATTATTCTACATAGATTGTAAAGAGGAGGAAGAAAAGGAACAAGAAATGTCAAAAGAAGAGGATATACT
>APFE031612136.1:0-23418 GCA_000404065.3 Pinus taeda
TCTTCTGCAATTATTTACCACTTAGGAAATTTAGTAGGTTGGAATAAAAAACTGCAAGGTTTAATAGTTTTGATAACTTAGGTACCTTTCTAAGTTTAGTGCATGAATTCTCAAATGAATAATTGGATGGAGATGCTAAAGTTTGCATATTTAATAAGAATTTCAGTAAGTGTGTGCCATTGAATTGATTCGATGGATCCATTTATGTTCATCCTGTCACCTTTGATGAAGTGCCAATGTTTAATTTTAGCATGTGTACAACGCATGGATCTTTCATCATGGCACTTTTGGCCATTAAATTACTTATTGAAATAGCCAAGTCATTGGCACTATAACTTATGTTTATTTTCAAATTTTCAATAGCTTTAGGGCAATAATGAGACCAAGCAATTTTATCAACTCAAGTTATACAATCAACTTGTGAATTTTTGTCGAGTCATCAAGTTGAGTCGAAGACATTTTGTTTTTGATAATATTCACAGTGTCAGTATTGGGACTCCTTTCAACCTTCATGGTGATGTTCTTTTCATTGTTCCTTTGAATTGTGTTATAAATTCTTTTCTAGCAGACTTCATAAATCTTCAACTTGCTCCATGATGGTCACTTTTACTTGTGATAATATTTTTGATGGTATTTAATACGCTGAAATAATTTGTTATTATACTTATTTTAATAACTAAATCCCTTATTGCTAAAACTCAATCTTAATTTAAATAAACTAGCTTTATATTATTATATAGAGGTCAGGAGATTTGACTGCCACAAAGTGGTTTTCAGCCTAATCAATGCCCACTAGCACCTTAACTAGGTTTTCACCAATGGTCATGTTCATGTTGTCATGCTTTGTAATTTTTTAAGCATGTGCTATTAATGACAGATTCAAATAGCTTCCCTTGAAGTGTCCTTAATTGGAATACTCCTAAAGGTCAAATATCTTTGACAATAAAGGGGCTTAGCCATCCAATTTCCAACTTTTTAGGCTTCCCTTTTACTTAACTAACATATAATAATCCAAGGTCTCTCATGTTTAATTCCTTTATCTTGATATTTTGGTCATTCCATGCTTTTTTTTGTTTTTTTGCACTTGTTGGTGATGGAGTGCATATAATTGTTCTTCTTAAAATATGTGCAGTGGGCAGAGATGTTTTTTTCTCATCTCTGTCAATGTCGTACTTTAAAATAGTTGACACGCTCACTCCATTTGTTGAGAAGTGAAGCAGAATTATAGATTCCTTACCACATACTAATTTGAATGGAGTATGTCAAGTTGATTTCTTATAAGCAATTCTATATGCATATAGCACAATTGGTACTTTGTTGTCCTAGTCATTTGTTGATTTCACATATTTTTATGAATCATTTATGCAAAAAAAAATTGAACACCTCAATTCACCATTTTCTTGTGGGTGATATAATATTGTATTCCTATGTTCAATCATGAATTTCTGCAACAACATTTTAATCGTAGTGTTAACAAAATGTGTGCCCCGAACACTAATAAGAGTTAAGAGTCAAATTTTCCTTTACATCGATTATATCAATCATCTTGTTCTTGGAACGAACTAGTCAGTAATGTGATTCAAGAGGAATTATATATCTCCATTAGAAATTATCTTTTCTTCCTTTCTTTCAAGAATCTATTATCAGCGAGCTTCTTTTACATCTCCCTCTTTCCAACACGTTGATTATTTTTTACAGAGTTATCAACATGCATGAGTACTTTTATTATTCTTATCTTGCTTCAACCCTTTATTATTTAGATATAGAGAGAATATAATATTTAGATATTTAGATATTATTTAGTCATGCAAATGGATCAGAGAATCCCTTAAACCGAGAGAAGCACTATTTTAGATATAAAATCAAAGAGAGTTTGAAATTCAACGAGAGTTTATAAGGTTATGGTAAACAACTAGCCAATCCAATAGTAAGGCACCAAGCTCACACAAGACGAGGATAAAGCGAAGACATCAGGCTGACCCAGTGGACTGGGAACAGAGCGAGGGAAGGACACAACACAAGAACATATAGTGGAGTGGATAGGGGATGTCAAGGTGCGGAGATAGGTTCTTCTCTCTCTCTACAACTACAAGGATTCTCTTCGCTTTGTAGACATATAAACAACTTTCATAGTGCCCCATCCCTAGATAACTATGAAAGTTAACAAGATAACACTGTTAATAGTGCACCTTAACAAGATAACTTTGTTAATTTTTTACAGAGTTATCAACATGCATGAGTACTTTTATTATTCTTATCTTGCTTCAGCCCTTTATTATTTACCTGTGATGTTTACTAACAAGTAAAGCCAAGCACAATATAAAAATACAATATCATGTTGTCAAATATGTTAGTCTAGGGTTTATGCTTACAAAGGAAACATTTGGTCCTATATTTTTTACATGTACCCCTAAGATCCATCTTCATCCTACCTTTAGGTAGGGTTTAGTACATACCCTAGAACCATAATAAAAAACTCTATTAGAGTTTTGATATGCTTATTAAAACATTCAACTAGCAAACCCTAGATATCATATCCCAAGAACTAGGGATTCATAGAGTTAACAATCAAATAGGGTCAGGGGTTTTGTTTTCTAGGGTTTACTTCTATCTAGGGTTCAGAAAACCCTAAATATCAGTAGAAACTAAACTAAAGATCTACAAAATAGCTTCAAAAACCTCATAGATATTATAAATATCTTCAAGTAATCACAAAGACATAATATAGAAAACATACCTCGAACAATATTCTCCTTCCTTTTGAATTGTTCTTCTAAGACTTTCTTCATGTTGTAATTCCATTCTAGTAGAGGATCTTTGTGATCTTTTTGATGTCGTAATATTGTTGCATAACGAGATCTACCTAGATAATTGCTTCTAACAAAGATACCAAAACTTCTTTTATTGATGCATCAGCGTGTGCACTTCTATTTGCTAATTTTCAAGCTTGAGAGTTGAACTACTCCCTTTAAATCTAGCCATAATCTTTCGACTTTGTCTGCAATCCTTTTCAAGGAGATCATAAAAGAAAAAAGATATAATCTAGTGATAATAAAGCTAAATATATTAAAGAAGTCAACAACAAAGTAATGAAAAAGAAAATACTTATTTTTTTTAAACAACATTGACTCCCTCTTAAACTTGTTAATTTTGTTAATTTATTTTTTCCTAAAAAAAAATGTATATTATAATGATCATTTTAATTATAATATATAAAAAAAACCAACCCAACCAAACCAAATAAAACTAAAAACTAAAAAAAACTACGTAAATGAGTATTATTTCCTTCATAAAAAGACCTAAAAAAAAAAAATTATTGTAAATGAGGCCTAACCAAACAAAACTAAAAACTATTGTAAATGAATATTATTTTATTTTTTTTCACTTTTCAAAATATAAATGTCGATTAATTGTATAATTCGAATGAAAAAATATATAATTTTAAAAATTTATGAGAATTGTTAAGACCATCTGAAAAGAACATTTTTGCTACCCACAACGGATATTTGTGTGAATTGAGAAGGTAAACGGCACACAACGAACTTTTTTATGGTTTTTAACGGTAAATGGCACACAACGGATATTTTTATGGTCAATGGCACCGCAACGGACGACCAGAGGACGCGGAAGGCAACCAGTGGTGGTGGCGAGAGGAGGACAATCTCCTCCAACGCGATCCCAGTATGTTTAGAATTAGAACTCGAAACCTGGTTCATGTCACTTGTTAGAGTTACTATTGCTATTACACCAAAACCCGTAGATATTAGTATAGCAGCTAGATTTAAGCACATGCCACGAAACACACGGAGAATATTGACCTTCTACACTACCATTAACGAAGAACCAACACCTCCCTACAAAACATAACAAAGCCATCCATCATGGTTCCCATAGCCCTCCACAATCTCTGCAGCCCCGCTATGCTTCTCGGTATTAAGACGTTGTTGAGCTATGCTGAAACGTTGATGCTTCCCGAGACCTCCACAATCATCACCCTGTGAGCTATGCTACGTGGTGGTCGTTATATAAGACCTTCACGAGATCATTCCTGGGCGTTGTTAAGGTTTTTCATTATGAATAAAATTTAAAATGCATTTTTATTGAAGAAATGAATTAAACACTGGAATATTTAGATTTTCTCAAATTTATAATTTGAGCATATTGGTTAAATTTGAACAAAATTATTTAAAAATATACTTACAAATTTTTATTTAAAGTCGGGAGCCAGTCCCATTAGAAGCTATATAGAAGCTATATAGAGCTCATATATTCACATTTATTCATAACTTATTTACATTTATGATATATGTACATGATGCAGGATTAACACTATAGCTGCCCTAGCAGCGAAACAAAATAGCGATAACAATATGCCGCCACAGCAACCGCACCCAGAATCGATCTTGGGGGGAGAAGCAGCAAGCCATCTGTCCTACCACACCGGCTACAAAAAATATATATATATATATATATATATATATATATATATAATAATTAACAACTGTTGAGATAACCTGCACCAAATTCAAACACCATATTACTAGTTTTGCATCTTTTCACAGATGGTAGAGTGTGTAGCCTGCACATACGCAGGTCTCAATGCTCCTGCAGCATTGAGGATTACTGTGAAATGATGGAATTAGCACTGTGGGATCAAAGTTTTTGACGAAACAATTGGTGGGAGCTTAACGGGAGGAGAACCATTAACCACGGTTAAGTTATTATTATTAGGTATTTGAAAATTGATTTATATTATTATAAAATTGAGTGTGAGTATATTTTAAAATTGTTTTTATTTAGTTAAAAGTTTGGTTTTGGAGAATAGTTATTAATAATTGTCTTCACGACTAGTTTGACAATTTAGTTATGATATGTCTTCTCATTCGATAAAAACCAACATAGATGAGATTTTGTTTGGTTAAGAGTTTGTTTTTTTTAGACTCAAGGAAATAGGGTAACCCCCTACAACCCAAAGGTGTATGGCAAGAGTGAAACTCTGTCCACTTAGGGTCCACCAACTAGGTAATTCCAAGTGGTGTGGATTTTTTTGAAAATCCCACATGATTCAACTTTCATTGGAGAATAGCATCCATTAATAATTGTCCTCACAACTAGTTTGACAACTTAGTTATGATATGTCTTCTCACTTGAAAAAAACCAACATAGATCATCTCAACTCTGAATCTACCAAGGGCCGAGAAGGATCAAATCTCTTTTAACTCTAAAAAAGGTTTTAAAT
The DNA here is from genome assembly GCA_000404065.3 of Pinus taeda. NCBI lineage: Eukaryota > Viridiplantae > Streptophyta > Pinopsida > Pinales > Pinaceae > Pinus > Pinus taeda. The sequence continues at coordinate 5,240 of APFE031612136.1, forward strand.
CTCAAGAGATCTTTAACTCTAAAAAAGGTTTAAATCTCAAGAGATTTGATCGAGTTAAAAGACATATATGCTAGTTATAATTTTAATTATTAATTATTAATTTTCTATTTTATTTTAGTTTTATGTAATTTGACCAAATCAAGTATTTTATTGATAATTATCATTATTATTTTAATTTTGATTTTGATTTTATCTTATTTTGATGTTTCCATGGCATTACAACATCTTTACATATTGGGAGGGAGACTGTCTCTCTATGAAATTACTTTTAAAAAATTTTAATTATTTTTAATTGAACACATATCGCAAATGTGATCACATTAACACACGACACAACATCTCCTCATAACTCTTTGCTTTAGATTTTATTTAAAAAAATGTTTAAAAAATAAAAATAAAAAAAATATTTTAAAACATTTTTATTTTGAAATGAGTTATGGTTTTTGGAAGTGGTATTGATAAGCCATGGTATTGCAACAAAGCCTATTTACAAATTATTAGTATCTGTGGTAAAATTGGGGTTAATATACACGGTGAAGAATCTTGTTATATTGCATGTTTATTGTAAGTATTAAGTTTTATTTTAAAAATTGCTATAAAATTGAATTGAAATAAAATATTTATAATTTCTTTTTCAATTTTTCTTTTTAAATGAGTTATGGTCTTTGGGTATGTGGTAGTGTAAGTCATGGTATTGGCCCATGGTATTTTAAGAAAGTCTATTTAGAAGTTGAAAATATCCATGGTAAAATGGAGAGATTATTCATGGTTAAGACTCTTGTTGTATTGTGAATATTAAAACTTTATGTATTTATTAATTAACTTTAAATATGGTTATGAATCATTATTTTAATTTATATGGTAAAATGGATGTTAATTTATAATTGTTATTTATAGGTGATATGTATATTATTTCTTTTATTTGAAAAAATGTTTGTCTTTTTGTTTGTAAGCATATACATTCACATTATATTAACAGACGAGAAATTACAAAAAGTACAGTCAAGAGAGCATTCTTTGCCTTTGAAGGAGGAAACCAGAGATGAGGAGCGGAAGGACTGTGCCCAAGAAGGAGAAAAAAGAACCTTGCAGTTTTGTAGATTGCATAACTAGATAATTGTTAACTAAAATCTTGCTTCCAAGAGTAGGAAATACATAATTGTGGCATGAAATGACAAAAATTATGCATAATGAGCCAAAAAATGATGCATTACGATCCAAAGAGCTTCAGGACATTGCATTGTTCACCTTCGAAAAGATAGAACATGGGTGACCTACAGAGAGGCCAGATTGTAGAGGAAAGAATGACTTGAGAGACGTCATGTCAATGAGAGCTAAATTTTGTCGCACTGAAACCGCATAGTTGCTACGCTAGAACCACATAGCACCTGGGCAATGCCATGAGCCTGTAAGTTGCCAGTGTTCGTTGGATGCTCCTCCAGAATATAGCAGGCATACGAGCTGGGGCGAGGAGGAGACGAGGGTGCATCAACCACTGAAGGGATGGGAACTTGGAAGGGAGGGGGATGGTTCACGGGAGCGCAAGGAAATGGAGGGGGATGGTTCACGAGAACACAAGGAAATGGCGAGGAGGAAGATCCAACCGATAGAGAATGGAAGGGGGAAGGAGCCAAGGAATAGGACGAGGGAATGTTGGATGGGAATTCCACACAAAGGTCTCTAACCAGCCGCTTGAGACAGGAAACTAGTGACTTTGGTGATTTAGGAATTTGCAATCCAACCAACAACTCTCATTCTTTCATGGGCATACTCCTTCAACTAACGTGCAAGGAGGTTCCTGAGTGCCTAGAGCGTCGGGCGACCCTTGCATATTTTAGCTTCCTCCATAACCAAGACCTCCCTGCAAATGGAGTTGGGAATTCTGTTTTCAAGCATAGTTGTGATTGTGGCGTCGTCGAAGGTGGTGTGAGGGGGGGGGGGGGAGGGGGGTGCCCCCTTCCTCTCCCTATGCTAGGGTGACAACCTCCTCCCTGTCACGATTCATGGTCAGGGGGTTGCAAAAACAAAACTGTGAAAAGCGCCAAGGAGAATGACAGAAGGAGATTGCAACCTGGAGGGAAGGAATGAACATGGAGGAAGTTGATTTTAATGTTGGGGTCAGGAGCAGAGGAATCTCGTACTATGGAAACTGACATGTAGGAGGGGGAGTGAATGTTGGGAATGCCACTTGGTGTGAAGGGTGAGCCATGTAGCGTCTGCAGTCTGTGGGCCTTAGGATGACAGCTTGAGGCCGTCACGTTACTCAGATCCAAGATAAATAAATAAAATAAATAAATAAATATTTACGCCTAATAACTGTCTAACATTTAACACTTACACATCAACACTATACTAAATTGTAAAGCACCTTTCAACGCAATAAATATAAATAAAATTCTAACAATTAAATTAAAATCAAAATCAAAACTTTCACACAACAAAAAAATTTATAATAAAATCATAAATCCATAAATTAATTAAAATTATAAAATACCATTTATTTTATTATTTTTATTTATTTATTTATGCAATGATTTCATTATAAATATAAATCTATAAGAATTTTCAGCACAAAATTGATGCTAAGGATGTTAAACATAAAACATTGATGCTAAGGATGTTAAACACAAAACAATTGATGCAAGTTTAAAGTGTAATGTGTTTTGAACAGTTGTCCTATTTTCTGAACATTTTTTTCAAACATTGTCCTTTCACCGAGATTTGCGTTTTTCCAAACATTGTCCTCTTTTATTGTGTTTTTGTGTGAATTTATTGACTTCAGTTGCATTGATTAATTAGTTTATTAATTTCACCCATAATTGAATGTGAAAAAAAAAATGTAAAAGGAATTCAAGTGAAAAAAAATGTAAAAGGTTCAAGTTGTGTGACTTTTCAAATAATTCCTTACTTTATCTCCATTATTTCTCAACTAATTTTTAATTTTAAAGAAAAATCATAATTTTTTTTATTAATTATTTATTAATTAATCACTTCTTATTTTTCAAATTTTTTATTTTCTAAATTTTTAATACATTGTAAATTAAAAGACAAAATAAAATTTAGCTAGACATAATTTATTTTAAATTTAAGTTAAAATTTGCATAGTTAGTTTTATTTTGAAATATTTAATTCTAATTAAATAAGCTAATTTATTGAGCTTATTTTATCTAAATTTATTGAAAGGTCTTAGATAATGTGTTTTTTCTTCTATTTTATTTGAAGAGTAATGAGGTCATTTCCACTACAGACGTAATGTATATGACCATTGTGTAAGTTTTAGTTCACCCTACATCTATTGGATTGGTCATATGTATCCATCCATCGATGTTCATTTCAAACTAGAGTATGTTCCAGTCCTTGAGAGGAGTGATTCATTTCTCTTTCAACTATGTAAGCACTAAGGGAGGTGGAGGTGGTTGACCTCCAGATCCTCTAGATCATCCTATTCCTATTGTTCTTTCCATGATAACAGAAGATATATGTCTAACAATGATATGCCTAGCCAACGAGACTAGTGGTGGTGGGATACCCTAGATCCTCAGATAGTGCCTAGGACATGAAGGGCTCATAATGGTGGCTTAGTCACAATTGAACTTAGAATATATTTTTCCATGACATTATGTCCATCCAATAGAGATTGCAACCACATAAGATAATACCATTATATTGAAATCCATGTCCATGGTTTTAATTATTACTCTATGAACTCGTCCCACAGAAATTGTGTGCAATACTCACTTGAATTCATGCGTTTTGAACATTGTCTATTATGCGTAATTAATGTGTTTGGCTCACTACTTTAGTGTCATTTCATTCATTTTTACATATGTTCTTGGCTTCACAAAACCCCAAAACAATTAGTCTCATGGATCATGGCTATAAATTGCATTACTATTGGTAATTTACTTGTAAGGTTAAGTGGAAATGCATGGTTTAATAATAATTTTGAAAAATAAAATGTACATTGGAGGAAATCTAGCAGTTAATTGAGGAATGGGAAGCAGACTTGAATCACCAAGCTGGCACGATGGAAATCAATGTGGAGGACTAGTAGGCTATGCTACCAGATCCATGACACACCCGTGGTCGCGCAAGCCTGTAGGATTAGTGTGAAATGGTGAAATTAGCGTTGTGGATCTAAGTTCATGTCTATAAATATTTCAAAATGGAGTCTCTCCTTACTCGAAGTACAATTAACTAACAATCCATAATTCTAAGTGATGTTAATTGTTTTGCATTTAAATTGCGATTAAAGTAACAATCTTATTAAAATTAAAACTTAATCAAAAATAAAATATTATAAACGATATTTATTAAAATTGAAAAAATATATATAAATATTAAAAATTTATTAATTAAAAAAAAAAACAAATTTAACTTTAACTTTTTTGCAATATGAAATTATCATCAAAGTAAAATCTTATTTAAAATTAAAAAATTATCAATAAAAAATAATAATATTAAAATAAAATTATAATAAAAAATAACTTATTAAATTAAAAATTATTAAAAATAAAAAAGACGACCGCCTCCCGCCCCTGCGCTCTGCAAGCTAGGGTTCTGGGAGCCATTCAGCACCGCCCTGGCTGCTGCACCCCTGCACACAGCCTTGCCCTCCCCCTTGCAGACAGATGGAGACACTTGAGGGCTCTGCCCCCCCTGCTGACCCGCCTCCTGAAGTCTCCGCCTTCAGAATCTTGATCACATCCGGGACAAAACGCCCCCCCTCTGCAACTCAGCAGAAATTTATCAAAAGAATGGATTCGATTCCCTCAGTTGCCCTGCCAGAGGAGGATACCTACAAAGCGGCATTGAACCTGGCAGAAAGAGGACTCATAGGCCAGTTTACAGGCTTATGGCCTTCCCCCAAATCAGTGGAGGAATGGACTCAAAGAAACTGGAAACCTCTGATAAAAGAGGGAGTCAAGAGCTATTTTGTGGGCAAAGGGTACTTTGTTTTTGTATTTGAAAACACGGAAGACAGAAGCTTGATATTCAGAAATGGCCCCTACTTCATGGGGCCGCAGGGCCTGTATTTAAATAAATGGACTCCAGACTTCGATCCCTCCCAAGACGTCCCATCTGTTGTGTCGGTGTGGGTGAGGCTCCCTCATTTGCCTCTTCATTGCTGGAATCAAAAATCGTTCCAGACCATCGGGAACGCGCTAGGCAAATATATAGATCAGGCTATAAGAAGAGACCAATATTCTTGCGCCCGTATCTGTGTTGAAGTGGATCTCGAGGAAGGATTGCCTGAAGCGATCAAGCTCTCGGTGGCAGGATGGACGCACATCCAAGAGCTCGACTATGAACATCTCCCCTTTAAATGTAGACATTGTCATGGTCACGGTCACTTTGCAAAGCATTGCAAGAAGAAAATAAAGGAGCAATCTGAAAAACATATCGGGGATCAATGGACCCTAGTCCAGAGAATAGCCCACGCAAAGAAAGATGCAGGAAAAAGCGCAGCAACAGGAGATAGAAACATTACCAATCCACCTCAGGAAACGGAAGAGACTGCAAAAGGAACGGAGGAAGTGCAGACTGACCCACCGAACAGAGCTTAGGAAAGACAGGATCATGTGGAAGTCCCCCCCTCAAGCAAAGAGGGAGGGGTCGATATCCAGATTGAAGCTACCCAAGGCAACCCCTCTAACCCCACCTATGCAGAAGTCACAAAGAAAAAGGCAGTCGAAAGCTCAGAGTCCTCAGAGGAAGAATTCTTTGAGTGACCAATAAAAAGAGCCGGAAGGAAATCCCGCAAGGAAAAAAGAGAAGAAGAAGCAGAAAGGCTCAAAACACAAGGGAGCCAGTCCACAATAGAAATTATGATCGGAAGAAATAGCAGGCCCAGGGCATCCAAGGGCGGCTCCACCCCTCTCACAGGTAAATAATGAAGCTAGTCTCTTGGAATTGCAGAGGACTGGGGAACCCCGCAAAAATAGAAGTAGTAAAGGACCTATTAAAGTCGGAACCTGCAGACATCCTCTTGCTCCAAGAGACAAAGATAGCAGGGCAAGCTCTGCTAGAAATCAGCAAGTCAAATTGGAAGAAAAGCTCAGGCACAGCTGTCAGCGCTCGAGGCTCTTCGGGAGGACTGGCAACTCTCTGGAACGAAGATAAATTCCAGCTGATCAACACTCACAAGACCCTACATTGGATATTCACAGAAATAATCCACCTTGCAAGTAAGTTGCCTATCTCTCTTGTCAATCTTTATGTCCCTGTCAATTACTCTGAAAAAAGAGACTGCTGGAACTCTCTGGCAGCGTTTCTAGATCAGGAAATCCCCAACAATATCATACTTGCTGGAGATCTCAACATTGTTTTGAACGCCAAAGAAAAAAGAGGAGGTACCAATTCCAAGGATCCCATGGTGGGTGTAGTGGAAGAGCTTGCGCAGCATTGGGATCTGCAAGATTTTAACCCAATACAAGGTCTTTTCACCCGGTCAAACAATCGAACTGGAACTAACCACATTTCAGCCCGTTTGGATCGATTTCTAGTGCAAACCTCTCTTCTTATGAATAAGAAAATCATAACAACAAAAATTTTGCCCAAGCTGTCCTCTAACCACAAGCCAATTCAGCTCTGTTTAGAATATGAAGAGGATTTGGGGCCCATTCCATTTTGTTTTACTCCTCAATGGATCGAAAGGGAGGGTTTCTTCGAGACGGTGAAAACAGCTTGGGCCTCCTCCATTACAGGTTCACCAAGCTTTGTTTGGGAGCAAAAGCTGAAACTCACCAAAAAAGCGTTGAAGGATTGGATCAAAAAACCAGTCCTCAACCCCATCTCCCAAAGAGTTGCAGCAATCCAGGCTTTGCACACCCTACAAAACGACATGGAAAGCAAAAACATCAATGAAGATCTGTTGGACTTGGAAACAAAAGCGCAGAGAGCAGCCTACCAATCCTTCAGAAAAGAGGAAGAATACTGGAGATTAAAGTCTAAAAGTCTGTGGCTAAAAGCTGGGGATCGCAATACCTCTTTCTTCCATCGGCAGTACCGGGCCAGATTGTCAAGGAACTATATAGCAAAAATTAAGACATCGACAGGCCAAACTTGCAAGGGTTTTCAACAAGTCAAGGAAGCAGCTGAAATAAACTTCCAAAATATTTACAATCTGGATGCGCAAGGTGAAGAAGTGGACGACGCAGAATTCCTCACCCTCATCCCTTCCTTAATCTCTCCGGAGGACAACTCTGATCTTTGCAAACCTGTTTCAGAGGAGGAGATAATCAAGCTCATTTGGTCAATGGATTCCGACAAGGCCCCCAGACCGGACGGATTCACCATTCATTTCTACAAAGTATGTTGGGATATCATAAAATATGATCTTCAAAAGATGGTAAGGGGATTCATGAATAAAGCTAAAGTAGGTGGCAGCACCAAATCAACCTATTTAGCTCTGATTCCCAAAGACTCCAACCTGGAAACTTTTGCCAGATTCAGGCCAATTTCCTTATGTAATGCCTCCTATAAGATCTTGGCAAAGCTGCTGGCCAACAGAATAAAGCCCTTGCTCCCTCGAATCATCTCTAGTTCCCAAGGAGGCTTCGTGGAAGGTAGACACATCCTTGACAACGTCATTCAAGTGCAGGAGACCATACATTCAAGCAAACAGAGAAAAGAGAAAGGGATGCTCATAAAGTTAGACATGGCGAATGCGTTTGACAGAGTCAACAGAACATTCGTCAGCAAAGTTTTGCTCTCCTTTGGCTTTTCTTCTCAGTTTGTTAACCTCATAAAAGCTTGCACGAATAACCCATGGATAGCCCCTCTCATAAATGGCAGGCCTGCCAACTTCTTCAAAGCCAAGAGAGGCATCAGGCAAGGATGCCCACTCTCCCCCTTTCTATACATCTTAATGGTTGAAGCGTTAAGTCGAAAACTCGAAGCCGAAAGACTGTCAGGATCCTTTCCGGGCCTCAAACCCACCAGCAGAGTAAACCCTCTAAATCATGCCCTCTTTGTAGATGACTCGATTCTTTTAGGGGGTGTGATGCAGGAGCATCAAGCCTGTTTTCATTTGTAAATATGGAATAAAGAGGGGGTGTGATAATAATTAAATATTTTGTTATTTTTAATAAAATAGGGAGTGTATTAGGCATAAAAGCAATAGATGTGGATAAGGAAATCTTTTCTATTTTAGAACAGGGAAAAAGATGGGAAAAATATTCAAGATGCTTTTCACCATGTGTATGCATTGCATGTAGACTCTTAGAGGTTTTAGTGGAGTGATTTTAGGATTTTTTTAATCATGTTAAGTTTTATAATTAATGTAGCCTCAAGGACATTGAGGATCAGAGAGCAGTGAAAGATAGAGTGTGAGAGTCTCTGGTTGGAAGCCAAATTGTAAAGGCCATGAACATTGAAGATCTGTCAATGAAGAAGTTTGTAAATAATTGTTTTAATTTAAATCATATATAGATATGGATTGGATGATTGTGAAATCACTGAATTTGTTTCATTAACTCGCCATTTCCATGATTGAGTAAGATTGATTGTTGTTCTGTGCGTTGAGGAAGATTATAAAGCGGTATTAAGTCAGGCGCTATCGTATCAAAGACTGTGTATTATATTTCTGTGCGGCTATTTATAAAATTGGTTGGTAGTGCAAACCCACAGGACTGTATACTTCATGTGCTGTTGTCAAAGCTAGGATTTAATGGTAGTGGAATTACATTATTGGCTATTGGAGCGACATTATTGACGTTTATTTCTGGGTTCGTTGGAGTGTATAGTGTCAGCGTTTTTAATTTACAGCACAAATTTGGCAACAGGGTTAAATCGAATCACAGTTTGGTCGAGTATAAGGCGCATGACATGCGATGCCATGCCATAATTCTGGCAATAACGACATGCGGATTGGAAGCACTGCATACCCATCTGTTGCAGGGCTCTATTATGCTCAGTTTCTTTACAAGTTATGCGTGTGGGGATATGCCGGAGTAGGAGGACAGCGGAATGAGGATGGCGCGGTCAGAGGTTAATACCTAAACGTGCTGTGAGTTGGAAACCATATGCGACCAACCCTGGAGTATTTCGGTCGTCATTGATCCGTAAGGCCGCAGGAAATCACAGTATATTAACACCTGTGAGCGTGGTGTGACTGTATTAGCGCGGAGAAGTTTGCTGTAGGTAAATTGATATTCAGAGATTAATTTGGTGGTGAAATGGAATATGGAAAGGCGCATGTACAGGATCTGTCTTTGGGTATTTATTGTGATAGAAAGCGGCCAACAGAGAAAGAAGGAAATGCATTCTCATATACATAGATTTGAAAAGATCCTGGTGTTTGCAGGGTGAAGCAGGCCACCTCTGCATCAGGGTGCCTCAACCAGAATAGCAAAGGCTTTCGACACAGTCATCAGAAACTACTGCAAAGTCTCAGGAGCTTTGGTAAATGAAAGAAAAAGCGAAGTCTTCAGCTGGAACATTAATCAACAGGAGCTCAACATTATAGCTAATATTCTTGGCTTCAAAGGGCACTCCCAATGGGACAGAATCAGATATCTTGGGCTTCCCATAATCTCAGGAGTGAACAAGAGGTCGCTTTGGAGCGACATAATAGGCAAATTCAAAACCAAGATATCGAAATGGGGAGGATACTGGTTAACAAAAGGAGGTAAGGTCATATTAATAAAATCTCAGTTGTCTTCCTTAATAATTTATCAAGCAGCATTCTTGCTCGCCCACAGAAATGTCATGGATCAAATCTCTTCTTTCCTCAGAGACTTCCTCTGGCAAGGAGGCAGGGCCAATGATAAGAAACATCACCTGGTAAATTGGGATACTGTCAAAAATCCTATCGACGAAGGAGGATTGCAAATCCGCGACCCCTCCCTGGTCAATCTTGCCCTTGGCAGTAAAATCTTGTGGAAGATGATTAAAGAACCACACCATCCTGTGAGCGCCATATTGAGGTCAAAATACACTAATAAAGTTGAATTCAGAAACCTTTAGCTGGGATACACAGCCAACAGTACGCTTCTATGGAAACTCTGTTTTAAGAGCAGCAACTTCTTCAATCGAAACGTTTACAGAATTCCAGGGAACGACAAGCGCACTCGCCTCTAGCAGGATCATATAATCGGGCAAAATCCTCTTATTGATAATGAGGAGATCTCTGAGTTAAGGGACTGGTTAGTATCAGCTGGCAAGCAAAGCATTTTTTATATTTCCATTTGGGATCAACGAGACGAATGGACCGGCTGGGCAATCCCCGATCCCCCTGCCCATCTGCAAACTCAATTAAACACATTTCTCGATCTGATGGAAGATGCAACTCCAATACATCGCTCAATGAAAGACCGATGGGGCTGGGGTCATTCTGGGGAATACACAACAGCAGAAGGTTATAAAGCGTATCAGACAACAGGAAAAAACAAGCATAGTGCCGCGTTTTGGAAAAATGTATGGGAACCCCTAGCGCTCCCAAAAGTTAACTTTTTCTTCTGGAAGTTGATCCATAATAAGATACTAACAGGTGATAATATGGCAAAAAGAAAGTTTGCTGGCCCACACTGGTGCGCTCTTTGCAGGTGTAATACTGAGACTGCTCAACATCTGTTCATCGACTGCCTGTTCGCAAAGGAAGTTTGGGATCTCATGCTCCAAGATTTTCGCATCAACTCTCCCTCACAGATCTCAGTCCCGAATCTTTTCGCAGAATGGAGTCATCTATACCCTCATCGCATTCCTCATAAATCGCTCTGGCGCAAAGTCTGGAATGCCCTGCCCAAGTTTGTCTGTTGGCAGATATGGCTGGCCCGTAATCAGAAGATTTTTAATGACCTGAATCACACTCCCTTGCAAGTAGCAGCAAAAGCAAGAACTCTCCTCCTTGAAACGGTACAGCAGTAGTATCACAAAGAGGATACATCACTCCAGCCAGTTGAGAAGAGGTGGCTTGGATCTCTTGAACTCCAAAGCAAAAAGAACCTTCTCCCTCCAAAACAGAGCATCCAATCTGGAAAAAGAAAGATTTTGATGAAACTTTTTAGCACTGGTGGAGAGCTCAAAAATCCCACACAATCTTCTTTGACAGGGCTTCCAAAGGAAACCCCGGCCCCTCGGGTGCCGGAGGGCTCATCTATTCCCCAACGGGGTCTCCCGTGACACTTTTTACTGGGGTCTTGGCCTGAAGACCAACAATCAAGCAGAGCTGCTCAGCCTTCTCAAAGCATGTCAAATAGCTAGAGAGAAAGGGATCAAAGATATACAGGTATTTGGAGACTCGGAGATTCTCATAAAGAAGTTGAACACTGCAGAGAAATTCAGAAATGCAGGCCTCAACAGAACGTCGAAAAGACTGAAAAGAGTCCTTTCTGCCTTTGCTTCCTACAAATTCTATCATATACTTAGAAGCTCAAATAGTGATGTGGATTTGATGGCCAACAAAGGGAGCGCATTGGACAAAGGGTTGCTGTTTATAAACGAGGACAGATTTGTAGAAATCCCTTGCTAAAGCCCAGATAAAATAGCAGCTTCAGCTGCATAAGTATGTTGTAATCAGGGCTGCTTTGGCAAAGCCCCACTCTCTTTATTCCTCATAAATAAAAACATACCATTAAAGTTATATATATATATATATTAAAAATATATAAATTATAATTAAAAAAAACAAATTTAAATTTAAAATTTTAATTTATTCACTGATTCATAAAAAAAAAATACAAATTTACAATAATGTTAAAACATTGATATTACATTTAAACTCCCATCTATTTTGAATAGTTGTCTTGGACTATTTTGACAAGTTTTCTGTTCTTCTTCCACCGAGATTTGTGTTTTTCCAAACATGGTCCTTTTACGAAGATGGGTGTTTTTGTCTTAATTTGAGTTTATTTGCATTTATTGAATTATATTATTAAATTCAAGGAAATAAAAAACGTAAAATGTTTAAATTTCTATTATATTTCAACTACATTTTTACTTCATTTACATTCTTTTTTAAACTAAATTTTAATTAAAACCTATTTTCGGAAAACTAAAAATTATTAATTATTAATTATTTGTTAAATTATATATATATATATATATATTTAGTTGTAAATTAATAAATATTTTTTTTAACATTATTTTTATTTAAATTTGAAATAAAATTTTCACAATTAGTTCTACTTTGAAATGTTTCATTCTAACCAAGTTAAACTATTGAGCTTATTTTATTCATTGAGCCTAAAATATATCTTTTCATGACATTAAGTCTATTTAATAGAAATTACAACTACATAAAATAGTACCATTGTATTGAAATATCTATGTGCATTGTTATGATGTCTTCAAGCATCTATAAAATGCATTCCATGAACATTCATCACTCTAACCACACTTTATCATGATAGTCAACACTAGTTCCTAATTCTTCTTTTCACGTCTTCTTTGAAAATATCTAAAAGCACAAATATTGTGTTTCAAAGAGTTCTAATTTCTTGAAAAATCATATGACTCTTATGAGGACGCTGATATGGCATAGATGCAAGCTCAGGTTCTTATTCACTAATAGGAATAGAATAATCATGTACATCAACAATACTAACGAGGAAGTCTACAATGATATTTTCAATCATCTCATCAAGTTGCTCAATCAAGTCAATAGAGAGCATCTCTTCCAACAACCTAGTTTGAACTTCTTCTGCAACAAATAATGCATGCCAGGATTCACCATGATTGGATGTAGGCATTGAGCTAAGAGTAGTAGTATTATATCCAAGACCTACACTAGATCTATGTATCTCGAGGGTAATAGGATTAATAATGCCATGTCCATTCTTCCTAAGTCCACCTCCAATATAGCCCGTCTCGCTTAATAGTTGGGACCCAATACTTGTAGTGTGTTTTTCAAAGCTGGGAGAAACATCATGAGTAGTGACCAAAAAAACCATGTGATGAAATGAAAAAATCAACATCAGTTGTCTTCTAATTAATTAGAATACAAGCAATATCATCAGTAGATCAATATAGTTGCTCAACATCATTAGTCTTTGTCTCAACATTTTTCATATGACCAAATTCCTGTTGGAAATACTGAGAGGGGGTGTGAATCAATGTTTCTTTTCAATTGTTACTTTACCAATTAAATCAATTATATTTAGAACACAAAATAAGCAATAGGAGTAAATGCTTTTATTAATATAATCTTTATAATGAATCAAGCACAATATGTAGGGCTCTAACCCTTTGATGAAGACATTGATCTTCAATTCCCCAGGCTCCAACCTGTTGCCAAGCACCAACTTGGTCTTTTGTGAGGCATGAACCTCTAGGTCACTGACCCTATCTTCTCAAGGCACTAACCTTGTGTTTAGAGGATCCAACCCCTAGGGAAACAACCCTCTGCTACAGGCTCCAACCTGGTTTCTTGAAGACATTGATCCTCTAGGGCTCCAACTCTATCCTTCAAGGCACCTACCTTGTTTGTTCGAGGCTCCAACATTTAGGGCACCAACCCTCTCGGCTCTAACCCACTGTTATACTTTGTCTAGATATGTTTTATAGTAATTCACGGCTGCCAAAATCTTCTTCAATGACCCTTGTCAATCTTCAGCAATGCCTTCACTTAGTCTCCACATTACCTTATCAATGACAACTTCAGAGAAATGACTGTCGTCGCTTTATATTGTGTGTTCACTTAAAAACAACCCTGTTCATACTCGAATAATCTTTTGAACTGTCATCTGAATCACTGTCAAACACAGGTCCAAGTTGTATGAATGATCCTATGCGTAGTCAGTCTCGGCTTTCTTTGTTCTTCAACTCTTTAATGCTCTTGTGTATTTCTCCTTTGATTGACCTTCGACTTCCTTCTTTCTTGCTCGACCTTTGACTTCCTCTGTTCCTTCAAGTTCATGAGTTGTGAACTTTTTCTTCTACTCTATAATCGATGCCCAAGATCACACCTTGAAGTGAAGCATTTTAACTCGTTTTTATTGAGTTTCACTAATGACCGAAAGACACGTTTATTGGAAGGGAGGCCGACTTGTATGTTAAATTATATATCGGAGGTCCTTTCATCCAATTATATCATAGACTTGTTTATTCATGAAAACCACATAGGAGAGGCTATACCCACATTATAATAGATGTTTGGTGGTCCCCACATGCCACGTCACTACTTTGATTCCAACTGCAACTTTATGAAACTCCCACATTCGCAATTTCGAAGGTTTGCACATAAGATAGCTAATCCCCTACTATCGACGAAGTGGATGCGATATTATATCAAACTCATTTTGATAAATCGTTGGGTCCACACCTCTATCGTAATCGGTGGTCCGTTGGGTCCACAATTCTATCACAATCGACAGTTTGAACATCCCTTTGAAACTAGCAATATGAAAGTCTTGATAGGAAGATCCAATATTACATAAAGGTGTATTATAATGGAGTGACCGAGTCTGCATATTATATCACAATCGATAGATTTGACATGAAATTCCTTTTAAGACTTGCGGTACATGACTTCCAACGAGGTAGACGCAATATAACAGTAGGGCGTATTGTGATGGAACTAGTAGGTCCGTAATACATATCGTATCGGGGAATTTGAGTAGTAACACATAATAAACCTGTTGATATAATTCCTTCGGTAACACTGTTAACTCCTCCATTATGGCTCTTCTTCCCTTTATCTCTTTCTCCATTGATGTTTTCCTCTTTGCTCCTCTGATATCGTTGTTCTTTCTGTGACTTCTGATAAACTACTTTCGAAGAATTCTTTGGATAGCTCTTCTTTGACTTCTCATGTTATTGACTTCCAATGGCTTCCAATGGCTTTCCTTCTTGGCTTCTTGCTCCTGTTCCTTCACGGATCTACTTCTCCTTAACTTTCCTCCTTGGGTCTACTACTTCTACTCTGTCCGTATATATATTCAATCTCATTTAGTATCCCAGAATATTTCCATATTGACATCAATGACAATCTAGATCAACAATCCCCCCCTTTGTCATTGATGGCAATATTATTCTTCTCGCCCCCTTTGACATCATTGGCAATGGAGTGCACAAGGACTCCCCTTGTCGAACTGCTCCCCTTGTCAAACTGCTCCCCCTGTCAAATTTCTTCTCTTCTTCATGAATAGTAGATCTTCATTGGTATGTTACTCCCCCTATCATGGTTCTCTTCTTTCTGGCAATGAGGTTCATGATAGATGTGCTTACATTCATTTATGTAATGAACCAACTCCCTGTGCCTGCATAAATTCTTCTAGCTCATGAAAACTTGTTGTCTTGTAAACAAGTGGAAGAAGTATTCAACAATAGTTCATTGGATAGATAAGAGATCATGTTCTTCAATGGATTATTCCTGAGAGATGATCTATGAATGTACAAATATGACTCATCAAGGTTTTCATAGGATCCATCCATGAATAGCTTCTACAAGAATGCCTAATCCTGATGCCCATTTTGACACTGTAAAATATTTTTAATTTGATATTCCTAAAAGCAACATTCACATTCGATAGATTCATCTACTTCAACTACTCGTATTTCTCTCAGCCTATTAATTTGAAAATTATTAATCTATGCAATATGTGAAAATTTTTCTTCTAAACTCTCCACAGTTACAGCTTTTTGACCATTTATTTCATCAAAGCCACCTGTTTCATTGATTATCGCCTTTCCCTTTTCATTTTGGAAGTTAATCGTTTGTCCCATGAATGAAGATCTTCCTGCTTCTCCCTTCCTCCTCTGAACTCGTAAATCCATGACTTCAGAGGGTCCGTCGTCTAAGGAATGCAAAGATCATAAGCTCCCCCTAACTGTATGTAGAGTCTTCCCATCAAATGCTTAGATTGTTGAAGATCATATCAACAACATGTGTTGTTGGCTGAAGAGTTTAGGAGATTTTCGGATTGTATTTTCTTCCTTCTCCATATTTGTGTAACTTTCTTCTCTGGCATGGTTCTAGATTGTGTAGAAGCCCAAGTCAAGTTACAATCACATGCCATATGACCAATGTTATGACACTTGAAGCATTCTATGTTGTTCATGAATAGGAATTCATGATTTCTTGCAAAACTGCTTCTCGGTGATTAACGAGGACCATAATATTTATCTTTGTGATATGCCCTACAATCTTTTGCCATGTGTTGTTAGGTCCCTATAATACTAATGATGCCCCCATTACTATTGTAATTATATCCCTTATTAATATTTTGTGCCCCATAGAATCCCTCTATTGTTATTTTTGTGCCTTTATATTATTATTGTTAGGTCGGCTTGGTTATATTGTGACTCAAACTCCTATATATAGAAAGGAGGTTTTGTCATTTGAATCATCCAAGAATTGTTCATTTATGTAATGTAAAGGAGGTTTCCCCCTAGAAGAGGCTGAATTCTAAGGTGTTGATCTATCTTTTCTATCTTTTTGTGAGTTGGTTTCATAACATTTGGTATCAGAGCTTTGGATTCTAGGGTTTTGCTACTCCAAATAGGTCATCGTGACATTTTCGCTATAACATTTTTCTACGACATTTCAGAAGCGAACAAAAAAAACCCATTTGAGACGAAATTGTGTTGAACCTCGGGTCCAAATTTCAGATATTTTCACGTTATATTTGCAGAGATATGATCTGAGGAAGTTGGTCTATTTGCAAACTCCTGAATTACATTCCAAACATGTGACCTTGGGAAAATCGTCATAACTTTTGTTTTGAGCATCAGATTGAAATTTCGTAAGAAGTTACAGAAAAAGGACGGACTATAGTTTCTTGTGTATAGTTTCTAGCCTCGAAAGTCAAAACAGTGACACGTGATACCTCATACAAGTTTGCTCTTCTGAAAAGGTAATAATTATGTCATCTTGGGAGATTGTGCATAATGCTTTCTTGGAGAATCTAAATTCGATCAAATTGGTGGCATTGGAAAGAGGACATAGAGGGCTATTGCAGGTCGCAATTTCAGAACTGAAAGATTTGAAATTACAAAGATACATCATATTCATTATCGAGTGCCTACAAAGGGAAAAAAAGGTGTGTATTTTTTTTAATATTTTCATAAGCTTGGTTTGAAAAATTAGTTTGAAGGAATTCAAAGGGAATAGTGAAGAATTATTATCTGTAATTGATGCCCTGAAGAAAGAAAATGGAAACACCTAGTGAACAACCTGAAAGCTCTAGCATGACTCGTGAAGAAGAGGAAGAAATGCTACATGATATATCAAAATTACAAGACCAAGTGCAACAAATGTCACTCTCACAAAAGCTAACAGAAGCTAAGATAGGTGTGGAATCTAAGATAAAGGGCATGGAAGCTAAGATGAATGGCATGGAAGCTAAGATGAATGGTGTGGAAACTAATATCAATGGCATGGAAAGCTAAGATGAATGGCCATGGACGCTAAGATGGATGGATGGATGATAAGATGGAATAATTGAAGATAAATTTGAATAATTTGCTACAAGAAATGGTCACTAATGGTGAAAGAGTAGTAAAGGAAACTCATGATGAGAAAAAAAGAAAATTTTAATCATGATTTCATAGACTCTAATGTTGGATAGAAGACCCACCATATTCCAAAAATCAATATGAGAAAGTTTGATGGCAAGGATCCTGCAACATGGATACTACAGATGGAGCAATTTTTCGATCTCAATAATGTGCAAAACACACAAAAGGTATGTATTGAAACTTTATGTTTGGAACCAAATCAGTTTGTATGGTATCAATGGCTTTGCTCTTGTAAACAAATGATCACTTGGACAATTTTTACGGAAGAAATGACAACACATTATGAGGATTTAAAAAGCAACACCTTTTTTAGCCAATTGATAAGTCTCAAACAAAAGGGTTCAATAATGGAGCACATTGAGGAGTTCCAAAAATTGAACATAAGGGTAAAAAATATCCCAAAGGACCATAGGATTGATGTGTTCATAGGGACTTTAAAGGAGAATATCCAACATGATGTTTGCCTTTGGGAACCTGATTCATTGGAGAAGGCATTCAGGTTAGCAAGAAAAATGGAAAGCAAAATTATGGCAACCAGGAAGCCTACTGCTCACAACTATAAAGATGGAAGTGTTGTTTCCCTTAGCCTTCCACAACCTATAAGTTTGACACCACAACAATTGGAAGAAAAAAGAGCAAAAGGGCTTTGTTATAGTTGTGATAGAAAATACACTAAAGGTCATAAGTGTGCTGAGAAGAAATTATTCTACATAGATTGT
>APFE031612143.1:0-20298 GCA_000404065.3 Pinus taeda
TAATTTTTAATTATTTATTTAACCTTTTTTTTTAAGAAACAATTATCACTTTGTATTATAAAAAAGTTGGTTACAAGACTGGTAGATTTTACAATTTTTTTTAGAGGCTTCACACTTCCAACACATCATTAGCAGGATTGTCTTGCATCTATGATTTTTGTTCACTAAAATTCTACATTGGAATTTGCCATAAATTTTACAAAAACACCCAAGCTGGATCTGTTTCTTCAACTTGTCCTGACGATGAACCACACTAGTTGGTTCAAAATGTGTCGACAAATGAAATTTTATGTGATTTATGCTAAAGAATCTCTCATAAACAAGAAATTTAAAAAACACCAGAAACCCAGCTTCAATGGTTGCATCCCAGTTCCCGTCTACCACACGAAGAGTGATTTTTCTTTGTTCAGATAGACCATGACCCTTTGAACCACAATCCTAAGGAAGACAAAATTCCAAAACCTATTGTTTTTTGCCTGCTTCTACCTCTTTCATCTTAGTCTTAGACTCACTGGCAAAGATGACATCCATTCCTTTGACCTTGAACTTCAAAACTAGCAACTCAACTTCCATTATGGCCAGTTTCTTAACGAGCTTACTCTACAACCATTCACACCTCTTTTCCAGTAGCTGTAACTTGACATCCTTCTCCTTCTTTGCCAATTCTATCATTTGGTTTGAAATCTCCAACATCCCTACAACTAGCTTTGACAAGTTATCAACCAATTGTTGTCATTGCTCTTAATCATTCTCATTTGGCTATAGCTCGTGAACCACCAATTCCTTCCTTTTTGAGCTCATCACTCCACACCATATGATTAGCCAAAGCCCAAAAGAAAATGGAGTTCTCTCGAAGGACTGCTCAATAAATATTATCGAAGCTTGATGTCTAAGGCGCCATCGCTTGCAAGGAGGATTTAATTCCTTAACTTTCCAAATTTGGATGTCATAGGGACAATCTACTTCTGTCCAAGAATTTAAGACTCAACCAGATATGAAATGACCTACATTTAATCCTGAAATGTTGAAATACGAGTAAATAACACTCACATCCCACTCAAAACAAAGAACTCTCCTCAACCATCTGTCAAGTCAGCACACACTTCGACTCATATAGAGATGTATGTTGTGTTCATGGACACTGTGTCGGATAAGTTTTCCACATAAATTCCTCTTCTTCCCAGGTAGCCTCTTCCGGGCCAAAGTGCTTCCGCTGCACTTTAACCTGGGTGATGACTCATTTCCGCAAGGTGGTTTCTCTTCGATCAAGAATACAAAAAAATTCTGCCAGAAACTATCCTTCCGGTTCGACCTGCACATTTACAATCTGCTATCAGAAACCTTTCAAAACAACCAATTATATGTTATTTATTATATTAACTTATTACCTGTATACTTTCCCAGTTAATTATATGTTGAGGGTTGTACACATATAATTTTTAACAAGGAGACATGGAAAACATTGTGGACCTGGATATGTCCTGGTAATGCAAGTTTTTACGCTACAGGTCCAATCCGTTCTAAGACTTGAAAAGGTCCATAGTACCGGTGTGCTAACTTAGCTCAACCCCTCCATTGTAAAGTGCTTTTTTGGGGCTTTACTCTCAAGTACACATGATCCCCCAACTACAATTCCTTATATGTTCTTCTTTTATCTGCATAAACTTTTTTGTATACCTTGGGTAACTTTTAGATTCTGACAGACCTTATTAACTGTCTCTTCCATTTCGGCTAACATGTCAGGACCTAATGTTAGTATATTGACAGGACTATTCCAATCTATGGGTGCCTTGCACTTTCTTCCATACAACACCTCAAAGGGGCTCATGCCCAGTGGCTCGTGGTATCTGTTATTATAAGCAAACTCCACTAAGTGGATGTAATCTTCCCATTTATGCGGCTGTTGCATCACAAACATTTTTAACATATCCTCCAAAACTTGATTCACTCGCTCCATTTGGTCATCTGTCTATGGATCGTAGGCGGTACTAACATGAATCTAGGTACCCAACCTAGAAAAGAGTTTTTTCCAAAACGTGCATGTAAATTTTACATCCCTGCCAGAAATTACCACCTTGGGTATTCCGTGCAGTTGGAAAATTTCCCTCATAAATATGTCTGCAATTTCCACAGTTTTGTAATTGGATTTTATGGGCATGAAATGAGCGGTTTTTCTTAGCTTGTCTACCACCACCATAATTGATTCGGGCTCCTTCTTAGTGTGAGGTAAACAAGTGATGAAATCTAGAGTAATTGTCTCCCATTTCCACTTAGGAATGGGCAATGGTTGTAATAGTCCAATGGGGTGTTGATGCTCTGCCTTCACCAACTAGCACTCCAAACATTTGGATAGGTACTCGGTGACATCTTTCCTTAAACTCGGCCAGAAATAACCTTTTCTGATGGCAGAAAGTAGCTTCTGGTACCCTGGGTGGGAAGCATAAGTTTTCCTATGAAATTCATCCAATATCAATTGTTTGAAAGGATTTTGATTAGGAACATATATTTGGTTTCTGAAGGTTAGCATTTATCTAGATTTATTTAATAATTAGATTGTTCCCCCTTCTCTTGAGCTTCAATTTCCTACTGCCAAAGGAAGGCATACTTTGGCTCCTTAAAGGATGCTTCCTTAATTATATCAGGGAGGTTTGATCATACCTGACTGAATTGAACTTCATAGGTACAATGTAATTTTCTGCTTAATGCGTCGGCTACTCAATTTTCTTTCCCCTTATGGTGCTTCATTTCAAAGTCGAATTCGCTCAAAAATGTTGTCCATTTGGCAGGCCGAGAATTTAAGTTGGATTGGTTAAAGAAATTTGTAAGGCTCTATGAACTATTAATAACAGGAATTTCTTTCCCAATAGGTAGTGTCGCCACATTTTAAGCGCATGCACTACCACTATCAATTCAAGGTTGTAGGCAAAATATCACTGCTCATATTGTTTCAATTTGTGTGATTCATAGGCTATAACTTTCCCTTCCTACGTCAATAGTCTGCCAACACCTTCCTTATTTGCATTTGTGCAAACCACGAAAGATTTTTGTAGGTCTATTACTTTTATTACGGGTGCAATAGTAAGTAATTGTTTCAATAGTTCAAAGCTTTGCTCACATTCAGTGGTCCATTGGAAAGTGTGTCCCTTTTTCTGTAATGAGGTCATAGGAAAAGTGACTTTCAAAAATCCTTCAATGAACTGACGGTAGTAACTGGCTAAGCCCAAGAATTATCTAATATCAACAACATTCTTCGGGGTAGTGCATTCCATAATAGTTTTATTCTTTCCCGGATCCACTACTATCCCCTCTACTGATATAACGTGACCCAGATACTGTATTTGGATTTTAAAAAAAGTCACACTTGCTATACTTAGCGTATAATTGATTGTCCCACAGAGTCTACAACACTATCCTCAAATGCTTTTCATGCTCCTCTTGATTCTTAGAGTAAACGAATATGTCGTCAATAAAAATCAGTACAAACTTATCTAAATATGACTAAAAAGTACCGTGCATTAGACTCATAAAAGTAGATGGTGAATTTGTACGGCCAAATGGCAATACCATGAACACGTAATGACCATAATGAGTTCGAAATGCAGTTTTACAAATATATTCTTCCTTTATCCTTATCTGGTGGTAGTCAGACCTTAGATCAATTTTTGAGAACACACTAGCTCCCTGCATTTGATCAAATAAATCGTCAATATGTGGTAAAGGGTATTTATTTTTTATATTCAGTTTATTCAACTGATGATAATCAATACATAGCCTCAAGGTTTCGTCCTTCTTCCGTACGAACAGTATGGGGGCTCCCCAAGGGGACACACTGGGGCAAATATAACCTTTATCCAGAAGTTAACTCAAGTATGCTCATGTGGTAAGGAGCTCTGGAAATAGGAGCTTCACCTCGAACTAATTCAATTGTGAAATCAATATCACGCTTAGGTGGCAATCTAGGAATGGATTCTAGAAACACAACAACAAAATCCTGAATGACAAGAATATTTTCCAAGGAAGTCATTTTACTCTTGGAATTTGTGTATCCTACTTGGACAACATAAATCTAACAACCCTTCCTAATGCATTTTCCCATCTAGCTAGCAGTAATAGGACGCAACTTAGTATTTTTCTTGATTCCTTGTATTTCCTTTCTCTGCCCGACTCAGTGAGATAACTTACAGTTTTCTCCTTACAATCAACTAGGGACCAACGTCCTTCCAACCAATCCATCCCTATTAGTATATCTTATGGACCCAAAGGAAGTACATTAAGATCAACATAAATCAGTTGTCCTGAAATTGTTACAGGACAAGGTTCTGTGTTTTTAGTTACCCTTCTCTTTGCCCCTGTGGCTAATTGAACTAACCAAGGTTTTTGAAACTTACTTCTTTGCAGTTGACATTTCTTTACAACCTTAGGACTAACATAACTTAGGCTAGCACCTGGATCAAACAAAACAGAGACAGGTTGATTAGCGATCATACTTTCACACTCAATCATGGTGGGTTGGTACTCTGCTTGATGATCAACTAGAGTAGCATTAATTCTAGGCATACTCCTTTCCACCTCCCAACCGTGGAATATTCTTGCATATTCGAAAGATGTTATGTTTTGGTCCTGTGCAGACAATTTTTGTAGTAATGGGTTTCTCCACATCCCCAACATTGCAGAGGCTGTTTCGGTTGTTGATCATTAGCAGGTTTATTAACCCCCTCTGACTGTCTATTTTCAGTGTAAGCTGGAACCTTTGACCGGTTCCTTGTTGGAAATTTACTGAAGGCTCTTTGTTGTATATTCCTTCCATTAGTAGTTTTTGTTTGTTTGCTTGGTGGTAAATTCCTCCCCCTCCTGCCTAATCCTCCTTTAGACCCCTTGCTCTTTTGTTTCATTTGCTAATAACAGATACAGGATTTTTACACCTCATCATCCATTGTTCTTGGGTAATCAAATTCCAGCTTTTCCTTCATAAAATTGGGTAGGCTACTAATAAAATGTTGAATCTTGGCCTTTTCTTCATGCATATATGGTACATATCGTAATAGGGAGGTAAATCGTTTCACATATTCATCCTTGGTTAAGGATCCAAACCTTAAATCATGGAACTCCTTTTCTTTTTCATCATAATAACGTTCAGTTAAATATTTATCCTTGAAATGCTTTTGAAATTCTTTCCACGTAATTTATTCTTCGTCAGTTTTGATTTCCTCCCACCAAAGGGCAGCCTTACCCCTTAATTGATAAACTGCCAGTCGTGCCTTAAGTTTACCAATGTAGTCATAAATATGAAAGTATTTTTTCATGTCAATTAGCCATGCTTTCATTGCTTCTTCAAATTCTCCTTCAAAGAGTGATGGTTTTATCTTTTTGAATTCCCCTTGTAACTCCAATTTCTGTCTTTTTGTCTTCCACTGGTCGGAAACAGTATCCAAACATCCCTCTTCATCTTCCCCATGTCTTTCTGTTGACTCTGCATTATCTTCTCGATGATGAACCGTCGGGGTTTTCTCCCTATTCTCAGCACTAGGATTGGGTCCCCTTTGATTCTATTAGTTGGATAGACTTTTAAGGATTCTCCCTTGTTCTTGCCGCAATTGTTCATTATTCGTCCTCAAGTTTTTCATCTCAGCACGTAACTGTTGAACAGTTTCGAGTAGGGCAACATTGGCTTGCCGAGATTCCTCTCCCAGTTGTATCCATATGTCAGGGTTGGCCTCTACATAAGTTTCCTCTAGCTGGTTTGATGGTTTGAGACTCCTCTGCATTATGCTCTTTTGGTGTTGATCTATGTGTTCACATTCACATTTACTTAGTCTTCTTATAACATTATATAATATATATATATATATAATAAAATTATATAATTATAATATATATATATAATAGATATATAATTATATATAAATATATAATAATAATAAAGTTAATAATATAATAAAATATATTATCGATCGCATGGTTAATAACATTGCATGCAATCGCCAGAAGGCTTTGGTGGCTTGGGACACCTAGCCTGGTTTTCTCCCTCCGATCTGGGGTTAGTGATCCGACGGTCCTGAGAAACTAGGGTTTAACAATGTAACCACTCCTCCCGTGTTCAGCCATCAGTGGTTTCATTTGTGTGGCGTGGTTCCCCGATTTTCTACTCTGCAACTAAAATGATCCTCCGTTGTGCAGAGAGGGTTTGTGTTTGTCTTCTTCAGTCCTGATGGGGGTTTATGTGAAGCTCCATCCAACAGGTACTTTGCAACACCTGCTACCTCATTTCTTTTGGATGTTTGCCTCTTGCTATCAATTTCTCTTCGTGGGTACTTAGATGGGGATTTTGTTTGTTCATTCCACTGTACAGGGGATACATACTTCCGCTAGCTTACCCGTCTAGTTGAAGACAAACTTAGAGGATTTCGGCCTCGAGAAGGTAAATAACAAAGGTTATGATAGGGTTGCTTAAGATTTTCTTCTTCCATTTTCTAGATTGAGCACTAAAGATTGATTTCCTGGGTTTTAGGCGTAGGCGGCCTTCAACCTTCCGGAACCAATCTGACTCAGGTATTTTTTTTTAAATCATCTGCAAATTAACTATAAGCTTGATGTTAAGGGTTTATTTTTCTTTTTTGTTTCTAATTCCGTTCTTTTGGCATTGACAGGTATTATTCTATGCTAGAATCACTCCTTTCGCGGCCATGGTGGCTTCCAATGCTTCTTTAATGGTCATGGAACTGCATTCTTGTTTTCAGGTTGGTGACAATATTGAGCCCTATGGAGGTTTGTTCTATTCCAATGATTTTGCATAGTAGCTCTGCTTAATTTCTCCACTGGTTGTTATTCTAGCTTTTCTTGGTGAAAGCATTCGTCTTTGGGCGGAGGTTATGTGCCAACCATAATCTGTATTTAATTTGTTGCTTAAAAGGAGTTTGGAGTACTCCAGAAACTGAGTTGGTTCCAGTTCTTCCACGGCGTAGCCTGTGTGACTTGGTCTTGCCGAGGGTTTAATTTAAGTTAATTAATTTTTTATTGTTTGTAAAGGGTCTGTAAATTCAGTTTTTAAGGTACTTCAAGGTTATGAATACAATATTAACGAATATACGGGCTTAGGTTCCTTATAAAATTCACATGGCTTCTAAATCTGAACTTATCATTTCGCCTCAATGGACTTTGTCGAATCTGCTTATGGTTTATTGTTTTCCTTTAAATAGATTATGAAACGAATAGATTGTTAACTTGTTTTCTTTCTCGGATTGAGTAACTATTATTCTGAACCTTGCATTCGATAATGAGATTTTCCTTATGATTATTTTGTCTAGAGGAATTAACTGTGTTCTTGGAAATTTGGTTGCTTTCCGTATATAAATTCTTGGTCCTCTGGTTTATAATTACCTGAAATGAATTGAACTAGCTAACACATAGAGTTATCACCTTTTATTAAATGTACAGTTTACAAAAAGCTTGCATGATATAAAAATTACTATGTTACAGTAATTAGACCATTATGTGTTTGCTATATCGAGCATAGATAATGTTAGCAGTTCTTTGCCTCAATATTTACGATATCTTCTTTCCATCTCTATGATTATTAGATACAGTTCTCTATTTTAAATATCATTTAATGGTCTGGTTATGCATAAACTATCCTTTGTTCAAATCATAAATAGTTCTCTGAGTAGATATTTCTTACTAGCTTAAATTACAAAACTGACAATTCCAGTTTTAGCTAACAAAATAATCACTGTGATATCATTTCTTTTAATGATAATTAAGGAAACGATTATACTACTTATTTGTTCATTGCCTTAGTAATTATGTAATTTTGTTCATTTCTTGGAAGGTCCCACTACTCAGCCGTGAGTCTGACAATTACGTCCAAACTCTCCCTTGAGCTCTTCCTTCTCCACACAGTAAAATGAGACTTTTGTAGTCAGGTATCTTGGGCTTCAAGGCGCCCATTCCAGCCTCAAGTCACATACCTCTCAGACTGTACTCAAGACTTTCCCACTGGTTTATTCCACCCATCTTAAGGAAATCTGGGCAACATTGTTTTCTACTCCCTTTCCCGATTTGATTTGATTTTTCTAGCCCCTAGGCCTTCCTTCCATTCCTCCTTTGAGAAGCAGATGAGTAACTATTTTTTAACTGTCTCAAGAGGGTAATGACTGTTTCTTTCAGTTCTTGTCAAAATACTTTAACTCCTAATTATTCATTAATCACGTAACAAAATATGTTTTGGCCTTTCAGCCTTAGTCTTTTAACATTCCATGTCAAACAAAGTAAAAATCTAAAGTAATAAGTAAAACTTGGTAACCAAAGTAAATGTTCATGCAGTGTGGGGTGTTACAATCATAAGCCAAAACCATGACTTATCAATACTACATGCCCAAAAAATTATAACTCATTTCATAGTCAAAATATTTTGTATATATTTTATTTTTATTCAATTTTATAACATTCTTTTAATTAAATTGAAAAGCAAAAAGATCATAATTATCTTTAAAATGAATTATTTTAACTACCATTTAAAATATTTTGTATATATTCCATAAAGGTTAAATCTTACAATCCATCTATTAATCTTTAATAATTAAATTAAAATTCTAGAAACATACGTATCAAAATAATTACCTTATATTTACTCTATTGTAACATTTATTTAATATGAAAATTTTCCATTAAAATAAGACAATTTTGATTACTTGATGAATGGAATCTTCTGAGTTTTTTTTTCCTATTCAGTCTTCTCCAATATCATGACCCTATAGATGCTTTTTACCCCTTGATTGTTTTTATTTATTTATTTTTAAGTCAACACATTTTTATTAACTCAGGATAAAAATACATCGTGATGAGTTCTTCATATGTGCAAAAATGGCCTCACTTCAACCGGATTTGTTGGCCTTTAGATATATACAAAATAAAACTGACAGTGGTCTCAAAAAACTAGATCACTTGCATTCCATAGCCCACCAAGCACAAAATTTGTCAAAAAACTGGAAAAATCCTACTTTCATTATGGCACATTTTCTGCAATAGGATTATTTACCTCGATCTCTCGATCCACTAGCCTGTGGAAGGCATCATGTATGTGAGATTCCATATGAGCCATACATGTTTCATATCCATCCATGCAAGCTTAAAGACGTTGTTGGTTCCTCTGGAGGGATACACCCTTGGTTGTGCACAATGTCTGCAAAGAAATTGACCTGGTCAGCATGGTCCAGATGCTGAGCTTATGAAATTTGGTCAACAAAGTGCTGGAAAAGGCGAATTTGGGCATCAATAGAGTCAAATGGAGTCGCTAGGTCCACATTGCCAGGTAATTCTTCGCGTAGGGCTACTAACTATCCTTCTTCCTCGTGGATTCCTCTCCTGTGATGGCCTCCTCGCTACCATGGGTGGCTTCTTTGACGAAGCATCTTGTAGGTGCCAGCTAACCAACAACACTTTCAAAAGAAGACTTTACACAGGGAAAAACCAAAGTACCACCAAAGCAACACCCTTTTTTCATGCATCCCACTATCCTGGCAAAGACAAGGAAATATAATATAAACTCCAGGAACCAATCCCACCCCGTGCACTCTAAAACTAGACAGTGTCAGGATTGAGACATCGTCTAAACCTAAGATATCACACCATACGACCTCGATCCTAAACCACTCCTTCAAAGACAAATCAACATTCAAGGGCCTATTCGACCGAGCCTGCTTTCCAAAAGTAAAGGGCACACATCATGAATACATGAGGCGAATCGACACAGGTTGATAAACATAATGAGGAGGTCACAATTACCCAAGGATAAAATAGAAGAGAGGATGTCATTATTAACAACAAGGCAAGAAGAGGTGACCTAGGGTTTTGGCATCCACCACTCGCCTTATGACACCACCACCACCTCAACCATTGATAGAGGAAATCCAACTGATACTCTTCCAACCTTGTTCGTCCCAGTGCACTGTGCTCTCCAAGGTCCCAAGTTATGGGCATGAAGCAAATTCAAGGAGCTTTGTGAATATCTCTACCAGAAATTCCTATAGGATTAGTCTCCTCTTTCCCAGAGAACCATACAACGGTTCCAAGGAGACTCCACACATATGTTGGCATTGTGGTTAATGTGTTGTCCTTGATGTCAACCTACTTGATAAAGATGTTAACATTATGGTAATAGGATGATTATACAGGTAGGTATATATGTGATAGAGAGAATGAACAGAGGAATATCAATCAAAGATAGAGGAATGATAAAGGTGAAGTTTCAGATAGTATACATGGGTCCTATGAAGAAAATCCACGTACATGCACAGTATTGTGAGGCAATGTCGCGTACATATTCAACACCATGGTAATTGGAATACCAGGGGTCTTTACCATGGTATTGAGCATGACAACATATATTTGATCCCGTCAATGAATACCATTGGAATTACTACGGGATTGGCCTAAGGTATTAGTTAAGGCCTAAGATATATAAGGAGATGGAGATCAAGTGTTAGGGTGTGCAAGTTATGGGTAATTCATTAATGATTTGATTTGAAACAGTTGTGCAATAAGGAGCATGGAGGAGGTTCAAATCTGAAAGAATAGTAGAGACTAATGAATATGCTTGCTTGATCTTTTATGATTATCACTAACAATGATAGATCTATGGTGGTAATGATAGTCTAACATGAATGTGTGACAATAAGGTTTGTAGAGTGTGTGTTGTGGTTGTTGTGAATGTATGATTCAGTGATTATAGATATGTACGTTGGTTTGTCTTTGAGAAGCAATGAACATACGTGGATCTGCTTCAGGGTAATTGCGTATACATTTTGTGGAAGTTCAAAATCTGTATGCAGGTGTAAAGTATGAGAAGTGCATACATACGCAAATGTTCTTTGTAATAGTCGCATATACATGCTAGGGTTTGTAGTATGATTTGATGATGATTAATTTGTTTGTTTGTTTGTTTGTTGTTATCTGTCAATGAAGTGTCAACATCACTGGTTGGATTGAATTGTTTATTGAGTGGTATGTTAACTAGTGAAGATGCTACTTTGTTGTGATATGTATTTGGTTAAGTGATATGTGATAGTTTCAGTATGTGATTAAATGATTGATTCAGTGTGACAATGATTCAAACTCAGTTGTTCAGTATTTTGAGATCTGTACGCAGGTAGTCTTCATGGAAAGTGCATACATATGCGGGTATGATTCAGAAGAGAAGCATATACCTTTTGACATATGTTTGATCAAAGCTTGCGTGACAACATTTGGTTTATGTGATGAATAGTATATGGTCTAGTATACTTATGAGTGGTTGTGCATTGAAATGATTTGATAAGAATTGGTTTGATCTAGTTGCATTGATTGTCTAAGAGTCAATGATTTATTTGATGATTGAGTTGGTTCAATGATTAGATGATTTGATTCAATATTTTGTTTTAGAATTGTTACTTGGTATTAGGCTTAATGTTGGAAGTGGGTCCAGTCTAAAAATATGATGAAAATTGGCCTACAGGTTTGATGTTGTGAGCCAATTGGATCTAGTATGAAATATTATGAAACGTGGTCAACATAGTGCTGAGGGTTGGAGCCTTTAGTGAGGGAGTTGAAGCTTCCTTCTAATGGTAGCTGGTAAATCTGTTCAGGGGGTAGGATCTCCCTTTCGGTGGGTGCCGATAAACGAGATCAGGGGTTTGGAGCTCCCTTCCAGTGGGTGTTGGAGAAGGATAGAAGGTTGCATCCCTCTTCAGGTGGGTGACTATGTACTGGTATGAGTCTGCGCCAGTATAATAGTGTAAGATGTTTTCCTTTATAATAAAAGAAGAAGACATAGATGATGACAACGATGGTTTTCTCCCACATTGGGTTTCCAGCTAAAATCCCGGTGTCCTCATGTGTTGTTGTGTTGCTTATGTGTGATGGTTTATTCTACTCTTATTGCTCATGGTTAATGTTTAATTAATGTCTAATGAAGTAATGATGCACTGGTTCAAGTTAAACAAATGATGAAATAAATGAAAATTTAGTGAATTGGGTATACGTTGTTTGTCTTCATCATAGTCACGTACATACACTAGTTTACTTAATGACAGTAGGATAAAGAAATCTAAATAAGAAATTGAAAGGTTTAAGTGAGTTTTAAAATACTAATTCACTCCCCCCTCTTAGTATTTTTCCCAACAATTGGTATCGGAGCAGGTCCTTCAGGAGAAGCTTGATCGCTCAAAGGGAGATCCGTCAAGATGAGTAGTCAAGAAGGAGTATTTTATGTTAAGCCACCTTTATTTAATGGAACTAACTTTGTCTTTTGGAAATTTAGGATGAGGGCATATTTGCAGGCACTTGGAACAGATGTATGGGCAATTGTTGAAGGTGGATATCAATATCAAACCTCTATTCCAACAGATACTGAAGGGAAGAAACAATATGAAACCAATGTAAAGGTTGTAAATTTCATCTTGGGAAGTCTGGCCGAGTTTGAATTTGTGAAAGTTATGCAGCTGAACACCACAAAGGAAATGTGGGATAAGATTATCCAAAGTTATGAAGGTGACACCAAGGTAAAAAGTGCTAAATGTAGAAATTTCTACAAATGTGACTCTTATACCATGTAAAATTTCTACAAATCTAGCTCTAATACCATGTAGAAATTCCTTGTAGATTCAAATTTCTAATCGTAATTTACTAAAACAATATACTTGAATCTACTCTACTCATAAGAAGAAACAATTAAACGATCTCGAAATCACGAAGCATACAAGAGAAAGAATTCAATCAACACATTACACAATGATATCTTAGGGAAAGCCACAACTAAAAAGCCCTGCTATTTGTATATTACATTAGTCAGAAAATATGAGAAGATTACAATGCTTTTCTCAATCCCAAGAAACATATGCACTATCTCTATCTTTCTCACTGCTTCCTAGGCTGACTTTGGCCAATACTTAGCCAACTTCCTAACCTTCCAAGCTCCTACTTCCTTGTGTTGTTCAATGAGGAGTTAGGCCCTTATTTAATAGGAATTTTCCTCCATTGGATTGCGTAGTTCCTTTACGCTCTTCCTCTAATTGCATGCACCATCTGTAAAATTCAGATAATTATGTAACTGATAGTACACTACCCTTGAACTCCAATCTCAACTGAGCCTTTCTCAGATCTTGCATGCATGATTTATTTATGAGTGAATGTTCAGTTTATTGGTTGATTACTACAGGCAACACCACACTACACTTAGGCAGGCAGGAACCAGAGGGGCTAATGGGCGATCTTCGTGGATATGGATGCGCGGGTTTCGGGTGAGCCCCCGCACAGGCTGCGACAAACGACAGAAAACGCCTTTCCAGCGTTTCTGGTGCTGTTCCCAGAGGTGTTATTATATTTCCCTGCATTTTTGTGGACAGCTGGAGGTCCTTCTTGTGGCAGGTCATCTGGTTTGCAGGTTTGTTTCCCCTGTTTTTCACTGTCGGTTTTCGCCTAGGGGTTCCCGTTTTTTGTTTCGACGAGGCTCAGTCTTGTGGTTTTGAGGGCGTTGGGAAACTGTCTGCGGCCTCTGTTGTCATTTTCCTCCCCAGGTGTTCACCAACCATGGTTAATCCGGAGGAGTTGGTGGACCTAGATCCGTCATTGGAGGATATTTTGTCCATGTGGGGCAAAGAAACCACCGAAAAAAACGTAGACCTGTATTTTGGCGGCAAATTTTTTTTTGAACCGACTTCTCATTCATTGGAGGTGTTGCCCCCTTTCTTGCATCTCGATGGGAACCCTGCAGCTGAGAACGTATCGGCTACAAATCAGGTTGTTAAAGAGAAAAGTGCAGTGTTTGATGAGACGGAAGGGCATTTAACAAGCGGGTTGTCTTCGACGTTCAAAGGCAAGTCAGTGGTCTGCGGGAATCTCTCTTCCATCGGACTGGAAGGATCTGAATTTTTGGGCCGCTCGTTGGGTGCTGGGAAGGAGTTGCCTACTGGGGGCTCCTCACATTTCTCCAGGGCTTCGCTCTCAAGAAAACAGTTTCTCCCTGAAGCACAGCGCCAACAGAGATGCAAGGGGAGTCATGGACTCAATGAAGAAGCCCCAGGGGTGTTTGAAGTTCCTTCAAGGGGTTTTTGCTCTGAGAAATTACATGTCGGAGATCCCTCTACAAAACGTCCCTTTTTCCAACAGGCTGTGCATTCAGAGGAATCGCCTCAGGATGAGGTAGATTGGTCGGACTCTCCCGGGGATACTAAGGCTCATGAAGATGTTTTTAGAAGTAAGGGAGATAAAAGAAAATCCCAAAGGGCCATTGGGTCACTAGATCCGGGGGGAAACCTGGTTCTGGGAATGGAAGTGTCGATTGATGAAACACTGGAGGTCGCTGACTGCACTGTAGTTGGCCGAGCTCGGGGAAAGAAATTATCTCCAGTGTTTCTACAGTCATGGGGGGAAGATCATTTTTCAAACCCATCTCCCCTTCGTTTTGAGGCCCAATGTCTCGTTAAAGGATGGTTTACTCTCCGGTTTGAAGATAAGGATGCAGCAAACTGGGTGTTGGGTAAAAACTGGTTCATGGGGCATATTCCAGTTCTGTTGAAGCGCTGGACTCCTCTTTTTGACGCCATGAAGGAAAATACTCAGGTCTTTCCAGTTTGGGTACGGGCCCCCGGTCTCCCGATCTTCCTTTGGACGGAGGCTGTTTTCAAGTCTATTGGAAATAAGCTGGGATCATTCCTGGAGGCTGATTTGTCGTTTAAGGAGTCGAAAATAAAGGCGACAGCCCGAATCTTGGCATATATCGACCTGAGCAAAGGCCTGCGGAAAACTATCAATCTACAGTATAAGGATTTCATTTTTGAGCAATTATTAGATTATGAGCATTTGCCGTTCCGATGCCATATTTGCCATGAATATGGGCATCTAGCCAAGAAATGCCCTATGGTCAGGAGGCAAAGTCGGCTCTGGAGGTCCCCTGTTCTAAAGAACAAAAGGAATTTCCAATCTCAATCCGATCCAGAGAAGGAGGTAAGGCCACATCAGACAGAGGCGGGACTTAATCCTGGAGTTTTCCGAATAAAGGATTTTGATGCAGATTCTCGGGCGAATAAGGAAGCTACTACAGATAATCCCCCGCTCGTCGGCGCTGGGACGGAAACCAATCAGCACCCTTCTCAAGATCAAAACTCTTCAGCATCGGAGGTTTCGGCTAAGTCAAATCCACTTTCTAATATCATTTCTCAAGCTTTTGTAAATGTCAAAGAATCCATTACGGTTTCCCCTCATTTACCTGTCTCTGCAAAGGAAATTATGTCGAGTGATATCTCGGTTTTGGAGCCACAATCTGGCATGGAGCCTCCTCCTGAAAATCTGCATCCACTAGATTTGAACTGCGACAAGCACTGGCCTCCCCTTTCACCCCGTGCTCAAAAGACTCCCTGTCCATACAACCTCAGGTCCTTGGGGAACAAGGCCGATTAGAACGTAGCCTTTGGAGGCCTCGATCGGACATCTATCCAGGGTGTTACTCGGGGCAAAAGGGGAAGAAAATCTGACATATCCAAAGCAAAATTAAAAGCAAAGCTGGATGTAGCGGACGGAAAGCAAGTTTCTATTCTTGGGGCACTTAGAGCAGTGCAGACCCCTGAGCAAGTTAAGAAATGATTTTCTCCTCATGGAATTGCAGAGGCTTGGCCAGTAAGCCCAAGAAACTGGCGCTAAGAGAGTGGCTATCTAATTCAAAATCTGATATCCTTTTCCTCCAAGAGACGTTGGGGAAAGGCTCGGAGGTGGAAGCGTGCTTGTCCTCTCTTCTTCCTGGATGGTCTTTTTTTGCAATTGACTCATCTGGTCACTCAGGGGGACTCGCCATTGGCTTTAAACAGGGAAGAATCAAAGTTACAAACAGTTGGGGGCTGAAGCAAGCTATGGGTATGGAAGTCATCTCTCCAGACTTCCCATTCCCTCTCCTAATAGTAAATATTTATGGGCCTTGTCAAGGTAGGGAGACCTTCTGGTCGGATCTGCTTGCCAAATTGGTGATGAACACCCCACTGCTGGTGTTGGGTGGAGATTTAAATTTCTCTTTAGGCAGAGCGGAAGCATGGGGTCCCTCGGCCAGGGAGGATCCTCTTATGGATTTCTTCACACAAGCCTTCATTGATAAAAAATTAACTGATCCCTCCCCGACCAAGCTAAAGCCTACATGGAGGAACAGACGTTCTGGGGAGGATAGGATTGCAAAGAGACTGGACCGTTTCTTACTTTCTGAGGGTCTTATCCAAAATGTCCCCCTCTTTCGTCAATGGGTTGAGGAGGTTGGGAACTCTGATCATTTTCCTATTTTTCTGGACCTTTCTTTTCCCCCTCCAAAGCCACCAGCTCCTTTTAAATTTAACCCTTCATGGCTCCAAGATTCTTCTTTCGATAATATTTTCAAGTCGACATGGATTCATCCGGCACAGAATGCCAATGAGAGCAAGGGTTTTATGTTTATGGAAAATCTGAAAAGGCTCAAGAAAGCCACCATATCATGGGCAAAAGATAGGCAGCGGCGTTAAAACGAAGACCTGATAAAATTCAGGGAAGAGTTGAAGGTTTTGGAAAGCGTGGATGCAGATGGCTACGCCACTCAGGCATCTAAGGACCGTATCCTTTCTCTGGAAAAATCCCAAAACCAGATTCTCCTGGCAAAGGAAGAGGAATGGAGACTCAAAAGTAGGGCGTTATGGCTTAAGTCAGGAGATGAAAACACAAGTTTCTTCCACAACTATGCAAGAGGAAGGAAATCAGCAAACACCATTTGGAGCCTAAAAGATGAAGCAGGTAGGGCAGTAAATACTTTCTCTGATCTCTCGGGCTTGGGACAGAGGCATTTTCAGAACCTTTATTCTGATACAGGTGAGGCCAACATAGGTGAAATTCTGCGGACTGCTCAATGTTTTCCTAGTTTCTTTGAGGAGGATGAAGATGAGGATCTGTCAA
This sequence comes from Pinus taeda, assembly GCA_000404065.3. Classification (NCBI taxonomy): domain Eukaryota; kingdom Viridiplantae; phylum Streptophyta; class Pinopsida; order Pinales; family Pinaceae; genus Pinus; species Pinus taeda. Next base: position 16,933 of record APFE031612143.1, read on the forward strand.
TCCCTGTTTCTAAGGACGAAGTTGAATATGCTATGAAAAATATGGGGAAGGATAAAAGTCTCGGTCCAGATGGGTGGACTATTGAGCTTTTTCTTCATTTCTTTGATATGATTGGATCTGAAATCACTGATGTTGTGGAAGAATCTAGATTGAAAGGAGAAATTTACAGACCTTTTAATTCAACTTTCATTGCACTTATACCAAAGAAAGATGTGTCGGAGTCTTTCGATGATTTTCGGCCTATATCACTATGTAATTGCATTTATAAAATAATTGCAAAAGTGATAGCTTCTAGGCTCGTTCCCATTCTTTCCAAAAACATCTCTATGGAACAATTTGGTTTTTTGGAAGGAAGGCAAATACACGAGGCTATGGGGGTAGCCCAAGAAGTTCTCCACAGTATCAAACAGAAGAAGTTGAAGGGGTCGATCCTAAAGATTGACCTTTCAAAGGCCTATGATCGTATAAATTGGTTGTACCTTCGGATGCTGCTCACACACCTGGGTTTCAATTATTCTTTTGTTAGTTGGATAATGGGTTGTATTTCGAATGTTAGCTTTGTTGTCCTGATCAATGGTGTTGCCTCTCCCTTCTTCAACAGCCAAAGAGGCCTCAGACAAGGATGTCCGCTATCTCCCCTCCTTTTTCTTTTGGTGGCGGAAGGCTTCAGCAGATTGATCCATAAAGCCAGACGGTCTGCCACGATCAAAGGTATTGAGGTTGCTATAAATCTTTATATTACTCACTTACTTTTTGTTGATGACATTTTGATATTCACAAACGGATCTCTCTCCGAAATGGAGGAGTATAAAATCATTTTTGATCTTTTTATGAAAGCCACGGGTATGCAAATAAACCTGAGAAAATCACAAGTTATTGTGTCAGGGCTTAACAGGAGAGAACGCTCTAGAATGTCAAATCTTTTCCCATATCAGTCCCAACCTTTGGACTCTCCCTTTAAATACCTGGGATTCTGGCTAAAACCGGATTCTTACAAAAAAGTGGATTGGAACTGGATTATAGCAAAGCTGGAAGCTAGAATATCCCACTGGAGTTTTAGATGGCTGTCTAGAGCAGGAAGAGTGACCCTTATAAAATCTGTTTTATTAGCTATTCCGGTCTATTGGGCTGCCCTTACCTGGATCCCTAAAGGTGTTCTGGAGAAAATTAGAAGACTTTGCTGCAGATTTTTATGGGCTGGTTCGAATGACAAATCAAATCTTCCTTGGGTGGCTTGGGATAAGATCGCCAGGCCAAAAGAATGGGGAGGTTGGGGAATCAAAAGGCTTCCTGAATTCAGTACTTCTTTGGCTGCTAAGTCTGGTTGGAGACTCATCTCGACGGAGAACCTTTGGACAAAGGTGATTAAACGGAAGTATATTGATCCAGTTCCCCTGGAAGATTGGATCCGCAGCCAGGATAAGGGGTTGAAGCAGTAATCTGTCATATGGAATGGAATGGTGGCAGCTTTCTCTGTGATTGAAGAAGGCCTGGCATGGAAAGTGGGCGATGGGAAAAATGTCAGAATTGGGAAAGACCCATGGGTCGGATGTAATGCATCATATGCTCTCTCACCTGGTCTCTTGAGACACCTGGGCAGTAAAGGCATTTTCTCCCTTAATCAGGTGGAAAAAGTTGGACCTTACTCTATCTGGGGCCAGCCTTGGAAAAATGCTGAGGACCTTGGTCTTAATATAAGATGGCATAATGAATGGGCCTCTTATGTTGATGAGCTTCATCGTTCAAATGTTAGGATTAATAATGACCAGGATGTTTTGTTATGGGCCCAAGGGAAAACTGGTGTGTACTCCCCCAAAGATGGCTACTCTTTTCTTATGAAAAAGAAAGGCTGGGCGGAACCGGAGTGGTGGGCTAAAAATATGTGGAAGCTAAAATGTCCGCTCAAAGCCAGGTTCTTTTTATGGTGTATATTGAAGAAGAAAATCCCTACCTGGGACAATCTTCAATCCAGATTTTTCATAGGACCTGGTCGCTGCCCTCTCTGCAAATTGGATGGTGAATCGATAAATCATCTCTTCACTGCCTGCCCCGTCTCCTTAAGAACTTGGGGGGAACTCATCGGCCTATTAAATATAAAAGAACAATGGGGGTCGTTTCAGATGGATGAGGCTTGGAGAAATTGGTGGAGTTTGCATCCAGATGGAAATCTCAGAAACCTTCCTCCTATTTTTTTCTGGGGTCTGTGGCTTGCCAGAAACAAGTGTATTTTTTAGGATTTGGAAATATCTTCTCTTTCTGTTGCCACCAACAGCACGACCATTTACTCCTCCATTCCTCCCCCAGATAAGAAAAACGAAAAAAGCCGAGATGCTCCCTTAATTATCAATGAAGGCTTCCCCTGGGCTTTTTTCGATGGGGCTGCACAACAAAACAGAGCTGGTGCTGGATTATGCATCCATTTCAACAAAGATCATACCATTCAGGCTTCTGTGGGTTTGGGACAGGGCTCAAACAATTTCGCCGAACTATCTGCTCTTTGTCTTCTGATGTGTTGGTCAATTCAAAGAAACATACAACAAATTCAGATTTTTGGGGATTCTTAGAATGTAGTCAAATGGGTAAATGGGTCTTCTGTGTGTCAACACCAGTTTCTGAAGACTATTTTGGACGATGTTGTGTCATTAAAATCTCGTTTTTCAATCTTCTCTTTATGCCATATTTTCAGGGAAAAGAACCTTTCAGCAGATCAGCTATCAAAAGCAGGCCTTCAACAAAATATGGGCAACTGGGCCATCGAAGAGATAAGGCTGGGGCAAACGTTTCCTTCTCATCAGCCTCCCTTTGATCTTTCTTCTTAACAGGTGTATCTACAGGTCTCCAGTCTCTAGTTTTATCCCCGTATTTATCTTTCGGGCTACTGATCCTTATATGGAGGATCCAAATTTCGGGGAGGGCGTTATATTTCTCAGGGCCTAAATTAAATCTATCAGCAGCGGTAGTATAAAACTTTTTGTCTCTTCCTCACGGCAGTTCTTACCATAATTTTTTTGCTGTGTGAGTTTTTGGGGGTGGCCTCCCCTGATTTAAGTTATATTTGATCAGTTTCCAAAACAGGGGTCCTCGGATCCAAATCTGTGCCCACGTTTTACAAAATGTCTGTGCGACAGATATAATTTGATGATCTGCGTATCATCGTGTTCCTGTCTCTGTTTTTTTAGATACTCAATCCTCCGGCTTTCAACAGTTTATGGGCTGCTCTGGAGATACAAGATGTGAACCCTCGCTTAAATGTCTCTTTTTATATCTATAATAAAAAGAACTGTTTTTTCTCTGGAAAAAAAAGTATAAAAATAGGTTTTATTTATTTACCATACCTCCACTTTATTTTTATTTTTATTTATTTCC
>APFE031612143.1:36023-60269 GCA_000404065.3 Pinus taeda
TGAATTCTAAGGCGTTGATCTATCTTTTCTATCTTTTTGTGAGCTAGTTTCCTAGCAAGTAATTAACCATATGTTAATTTTTTGTGTCATAAAATTAGTGATGCTATCAAAATCTGCTACCATTTCTTGTTTTTCTGGTCCAATTCAAGTTTTAACACGTCACTTGAAATTAACTTAGAATTGTGAAAAATGTGTTGACCATCTAATCATTCTATAATTTATATTTCCCTGAGATAGGAATCACCTCTCCTCTTGTATCGCTTATCACATTCAGAAATTATATCCTTGAGTATATCGATCCTCTCTGCCCATCCAACATCCAATTTATTTATCTGATTAGCATATGGAAGTTGTTGGTTTTTCTTTTCAATATTAGAGATTAGTCATAGCTTCATGCTAAAATTAACTAAATCATTGTTAGTGAACTTCTTGTCTTCCTCAAAATTATTGTTAACCAAATTCATAAATGTTATCATTTATTGTTACAAATGCATTAAATCGAAAATTTCTTTCCATGCATCACCAATAATTTCTAATATTTAACATATTTTATCGATGATTTGTGATGTCAGTGCATTAAGTAGATTCGTAGCCTTTTTAGATGTTTGTGGTGTTGCAGTAATAAAACTTGACAATGAAGGTGACTATATTGCCAGTGGAATCATTAATAGAGGAACTAGATTTAGAGTGTCTTGTAGTTTTTTTAATCTTCTAAGCATGAGATTTTCTGCAATCACTTTGGTAATAGACTGAGAAACTGCATCAATGGTAGATTAATGCAATACCATGAGCCCCTTCATGTCAATGCCAAACAAATCAACATCTACTTGTTCTTCACAAATAATCTTTTTATTTTTAACTTTTACCTTTTCAACTCTCAATTTTTTGGTGGCTTTGGCATATTTTCCATTTTGTATTGTCACATAACATTCATTGAAAATAATTTCCTCTTTTGCAATTTGATCCATTATCTTATGATTCCCTGCTAAACAAGTAGTAACCCAGTCATGTGGTACACTAATATCATTTTCCGCGTCTATAGTCTGTTGAATGCTTTCTTTATTTATGACACTTTTTGACTTGGTTGTTTGAACCATATGCATTTTTTCTAGAAAAAGTATTTGAAAATATTATCTTCCTCATATCGACGACATGATAGCTCAGCAAGAACTAGTTTTCCAATATCATGAGTTTTTCTCTTTCATAGAATTAAGGATGAGGTTGCACCAGTAGCTAGTGTGGAAGTTAGATATTGTTGTGTAGGATTTAAGGGTTTTTTCTTCTATCTTGCTTCCATGTTAATGTTGGTCTCTTGAGATACTCTTTGAGCATCCATTGCCAATATTTGATATTTCATTCTCTGCAAATTTTATAAATTATCTGGTGTGTAAACATTTTTTCAACTAGATAAATATTTAACCACACTAATTGTTATCACATTATGAGATGCAAAAACTGCATTGGTTCTTTTTTTAGATCCAATTTAGGTTAATAGGAAAAAGAAAATGCAAATAACAGAGGGAAAAGAGAAAGCAATAATAAATTGATAAAATTGAATGTGTGTTGCATGTGATAGAGTTGATAAGATGTAATGACTATTACATGTACTTAAACATTTTCTTGAGTTCATGTGTTCATAAGGTATGAAAAGAGAAAATAGAAATCCCTAATTATGTAGAAAAAGAAATACATTAGAGAGAAAATTATTAAAGAACCTGAGCAGTTGAAAAAATGAATTGTTGAATAACGATGACTCCACCCAGTTGTGAGCCCATGAAAGTATTCACTTCTGCAAATGTCTTTGTTTCTTTTCTCTTTCATAGGAAGATTCAAATACTACTTAGTTGATTATATAAGCACAAACAGCTTGTTTCATTTATCTGGTACTTATTTTCTCTCCTAATCTCGCCTAAATTCACACTTTTCCACTCATGTCCCAATCACTAGCTGTTGTTATTTCTTATGTGGAAACTACTACATACGTCACTCTCAATAAATAGCAATTGAAACTATCAAATCTAAAGTTCACGGGAAGTAATGGAAATAAGTATTGATATTCCACAACCATCTTGTCCACTTACTGCACATTTTGATATTGGTTTAATATCATTGAAATACATGTCATTACATATAAAAAATTGTGATAGAATATAAGGTCGTTGTCTACATGTGCTACATTTTGAAAGGTTTTCCTATGCATTTTTTGTTTTAAATTGCTCAAAATCTAGCAAGAATTTCTTGGAACCACAAATTTGGGTGGAAATTTCTACACAATATGATTGTCACACAGGTTTTTGAAATGGATAAATGCATAGATGTAGTAAAAAATCTCATTTTAAACAAGATAAAATAAGATTTGTGATTACCACAATTAGTTTTGAACTTTCCAACAATAACAGAAAAATCATAAATAGATATTTTGCACAGACGTGCTCAACTACTTCTATCACAATTTGATTTAGTTGCTAAGTTGGCCCCTACGACTAAATCATTGACAATTCTTTTTATTTTGATACTGGAGTACGAATAAACTTGAACAAAAATTGAGTTACAAATAGTCTGATACACGACTTTCAATATCATGGTACAAAGATAATTGTCATAAAACGTTCTAGCTAGCTTCCTACACATTCTCTCATGACTTCTAACAAAGGATTGTGTTTACTAATGCCATTAATCTTGACTTAATAGTCCAATGTTAGTAGTTCTTACTACCATTTTTCTTTTCCATTACCAAATTCAAATCCGATTTATAGATTTACTGACATGTTTAACACTTTCAATAAATAGCAATTGAAAATACCAAAGTGAATGTTAATGATAGGTGGTAAAATAAATCTCGAAATTCGAAAATTATTTCCTTTTTTTTATTTTTTCTAACCGTTATTTCTTTAATATTGTTGATATACATGTACTAAATAGCAGGAATGTACAAAATAAAATAAATACAAGTTCATTGTGATCATGTCCATTATTATACAAGTATTCAATACAACGGTACTGAAATATCGTGTACAAACACAGTCACTTAACATTAACAAAAAATGATTCAATGGTTATGATAATTTATAGGTAGCATCAATTATCTATAACTAATAATTAGATAAATAACAATGGTTGATACTATTGCTAGCTTAGAAGCAAAGCTAGTAAAACATGCCAATTCGATCAACCAAAAAAATGTGAAAATGGTTTACATTTAATCTTATAATGAAAGCCCTTAATTAATTGTTTTATTGACGCTGAATTATATCACTAAATATTGACATCAATTTTTTCCATCGGGAAATGTATACGGAGCTGTGAAACACTTGATGTAAATGTTCTTTTGCATATAATATCCTCTGCATAATAAATGTTCCACAAAGGGAAACATAATAATATTAATTGGAGAATTTGATTAGCCTCATTTCCTGGCTTGACAACATATATACCAAAATGTAAATTTTATTAATCATTATCTATTAGCATAAAAGTGTTGTGCGAAACAAAATTGTGAATAACTTAACATTTATGAAACATGTAAAAGTTACTCGTATTCGCAATAATTTATTTGCAAAAAATAGATGTATAGAAAAAGTCTATAACAATGGAAATTCATATGAGGATACAAAACATTTTGTTGCTAGTGTGGATATTGAAAAGTTCACACAACTAGAAAATATTCGCAGTCCACACAAATTTATTATTATGGTTGTTTCTATGTAATTAACACGTTTGTTTTTTTTAAGTATATTGTACAGAGTTTGGAGATTTGCAAAATAAAACCTTGAAAGCTTCGTTTACACGCCATAACAAGACTAGTGGTTATTTTATAATTAATAGATTGTGCAAAGTGCATAGGTTCTCACAATGAAAGACTTAAATCTTCTTACACACAATAGATTTCCTTTGCACAATATATTAATAATAAGCATCCTTTTCAAAGAATTAAAATATTATTCTAACATAAGATTTCAAGAAAAATAACATGAATGCATGTGTGTGGGACTGCAGAGGAAATCAATTGTGTAGAAGAAGCTCTCAAGTTTTCATTGTGCGAACCTTCGAACTCTGTACAATCCATTAAGAATAAAATAACCACTAGAAAATGTATTACATTAAAAGACCTTTCACATATCCTTCATTATGCACAAATTCACAGCTCTATGTAGGTGCTCTTCTGCAGAACTAATACTAACATATACTTTCAAAATAACATAAATGCATATATATGGAATTACAGAGAAAAATCCATTGTACGGAAGAATCTCTCAATCTTTCATTCTTCGAACCTCCACACTCTGCACAATATATTAATAATAAGCATGATTTTGAAAGCATTAAAATATAACTCTAACACAAAATTTCAAAACAAATAACACAAATGCATATCTGTGGGACCGCAAGGGAAATCCATTGTGTGAGATAAGCTCTCAAGCTTTCACTGTGCAAACCTTCGCACTCCTTACAATCCTATGGAACTTCTCTTACGCATTGCTAATACTAACATATACTTTCAAAATAACATAAATGCATATGTGAAAAACTACAAATAAAAAATCATTGTGCGGAAGAATCTCTCAAGCTTTCATTATCCGAACCTCCACACTTTGTGCAATATATTAATAATAAACATATAAAGAAAATACATGTGTGGTACTAGAGGGGAAATTATTTGTGCGAAAGAAGGTCTCAAGATTTCATTGTGCGAACCTCTGTACTCTATACAATCTATTAATAATAGAGTAACTACTAGAAAATGTATTACAATAAAAAGAATATTAGAATATCATTATGCACATCCTTCATTCCACACAAATTCACATTTATATGCAACTACACTTTCTCACAACTACAACTGTAAAAAATTTAAATGGGAAGCAAACTAAAATTAATTTTTTCTATGCAGAATAAACTCATCTTTGCAGTCCCATTCTCCCACACATAACCTGTCCCCTGCCTATGTTTAAAATTAATTCCATATTTGCAAAATAAATTCATCTTTGCACCTATGTTCTTTGGAACAGACGTGCATAGTCAATGAATTGAATGCTGAGAGGACCGGTATTTACTCAAGGCAGTGTTTTCCATTAATCAGAGGACAAACATTGAAACATTTAAAACATCAATATTGGCTATAATTGCTTGGTTTAAGACTCTTTAGAAATCAATATAAACTCTTTTTTCAATACTATGTTAATGTTAAGATTAGAAAGACAGATATGCAGAAGCATGGAAGCACGCATAACGAAAACTGAGAGAATCAATCTTAACATTGCCCTTTATTTTTTGGTTGACGAATTTGACTATTTTCGAATATATTTTTTGGTTTATTGAATGATTGAAATATGGTTTAATGTTATAATTGGAAATGTGCGAATGTGTGGAAGTGTGCAATAGTGATATATCCACGTTTCTGCATAATCATCTTCTTCCACACTAAATACTTTGCACTCTATATTTTTTCTCGGAACATGTACGAAAGTGCAGAACTTTGTTTGGATGCAAAAAGTAAGTGCGCAAAGATCAAATCCATATACAATATCAAATCTCGTTGACCAATTTTAATGTTGTGTATTGTAGTGGTTTTTAGCTCAATTTAATATTCATTTTTATAACATATTATATCTTGCAATCATTATAGTGATAGCAGGAAATGTAAAAATTGTTGAAAGAATCATCTGCATTCCCAATGCAGAAAATTAGTATTCGTACTTAGCATCAAAGAATTAATTAATGCTTAGTACTAATATTAATATTTTTTTAGCAAATCGAAACACAATCACGTTATCGCGACTATTATTGCTAGTTGCAAAGATATCAATAAGGTTGTATCTATTGATATTATAAAATACTCTTTTCGATATTTATTCAGTGAATTCAAGTATATATACCGCTTTTAAAAGAGCAACATTTATGATTCACTGGAGCCATCCTCGATTAGAGAAAAAGATATGAGTTTCAGGTAGAAGTGTTGTTGGTTCTAGTGCTAGTGTGCTTCCTACTGGTGCAACTGGTGTTGGTGTTGCTAGTGCTATTGATGAGTAGCCTTTATCTACATGTGACTAGTGAGATAAGTTAGTCATAGACAGAGTATATGTGAAGAAAGTACAATTAACGAGTTTGAGATTAAGCTAGAGACCAAATGGTGCATATGCGAATAGACCTGCTTACGTTCCTTGCATCGTATATTGAGCCTATTTACCAGACTATTTCTTGACTATATAGTTTGAGACTCAATTATATTACATTGTGCTTAAATGAAGGTGTAATATGGATATGGATGGTTAGTTTTATTTAATTGCCGGTTGTTGAGTACTATTTGGCATTGGCTTTCTGAAATGTTTGCAACAAAATGATTTTGTTGCGAAGTGGTGATGTTGAAATTTTTTGGCATTCTAAATCGTTTATTGAATTGTTATCAATATTGTAATCTTTACTTTTTTTTGGTAGAATATACTGATATTTTGTTTCATTTACGAATGCTTCCAACATTCTCAATTATTCTTAAAATCAATGTTGAAATGAAAAAATGAATTCATAAGCATAGTCAGATCTACATACGCCACATTTACAAACTTCAAAACATGCGTCAATTACAATGTTAATTATAGATACAATGTTCAGTTTCAGAATTGCTAATATTTAAACCATTTGAAATATTAATCTTTTGCAATTTGATTTTGATAACCGTGCTTTGATTTTGATAGTAACCTATTCCACTTGGACCCCCACCATTGTTTCTTTCAGTTTTTCAGTTTCCTTATTTGTAGCAAAATTTACTATTTTTGGAAGTTTTTTCGAGTCTTGAACTTCTGGAGTCGTTTTGAGGCCCTAAACGACGTTTTTTGGGAAAACCGGGACCAACATTAGTTTTTTTTTTTAAACTGTGGTTCACGGTCACTGAGTGGCCGCTACATCCACGGGAAAATATCCGGGCAGTTCCACCCGAAGGGATCTACCCGTCGACTTTTCTGGGCAAGCCTAACCCCAAGGGCGTCGAGGAGATTTGACCCCGTGACCTCCCAATTGGCAAGGTACTTAGCAAAGGGAACTCGACCATTTGAGCTATCCCTTGGGGCTTGGGACCAACATGAGTTTTCGATCAATGTTTTTCATTCAAAACTTGTATTCCTCGGATAGATATTTCTGATGAGGTATTGTTTGCGTCAAACAAAGATCATATGCCAAAGTTACGACCCCGAGAAGTTGATGTACCAATTTACCCAAATGGGGCCCATAGTTTGGCACTTCATCTCCTAGGGTTAGGTTTTTGGATATTTAGGGTTTTCCATTGTTTCTCAATAATAAATAGGACTTTGAGCCTCATTGTAACACATTTCAGAGGCATGTAGCCACCACATCTCTTCTCAGAGATAAGCTACCATCGCCCGAGCTAGTCTTATTTCCATTATGTTTGTAAGAATATTTTAGTATTTGATATTAATGAAATGAAGTATTATTTCTACTGCATCTTTGTATTTATGGTTATATCTGTAATTTGTTGCATTCCTATTTAAATTTGGATCATGTTTTTTGATACCAGAGCTTCATTATGCAAATCTCTCATTGTAACATTTCCATAATGAAATTATTATCATTGATATTGAACTTAGTTCATTTAATATTGGACAATACAAGTACAATTAACAAATGTACAATCACCTAATATAGAATTGGCAAATAGAAAAAGAAGTTTAAATAGTGAATGTCCTAAATATGCATTAGTTCAATGAATAAATGGAAAAAAGGATTGTATTTATTGGTAGGAGAGCTCTAGTTATTCAAAATAGAATGCGATCTAGGGTATTAATAAAATAGTATCTTGATATTGTTTTCTAATGCGCTAAACATATCATCATCAAACATGATCATATCAATTAGAATATCTCAAATTAGAATTTAAGTAAAATGGATATGATTTAAAGTAACCGATTTCACACTAGTATTTTTTTATTAAATATTAGGCAAATCAATACTAGCGAAATTGATGACGATCATTGGTTAATGAATACCATTAAAATGGATAGTATATAAATATCATTTCAGATCTTATATTTCAATCCATGACTTAATCCACAATGATGTCGAGTCCTTTGCAGGGCGGTGGGGCTAAACAAATCCTGAATTAATATCATCACCTTTCCTTGTGACAAGCCTTTATTGTGTAGATGACAAAGGATGTAAGAAATAAGAAAGGCCCTTAACATAGGTGGGGATGCTTTCACATTGATATTGTTATGTTATTGTTCCTGCTCTAACCAATTATGGCAGAATTAATGTAGTTGCAGTTCCTTTGCAAAAGCGGGGGGGGGTTGAAAGCATACCTTTCACTATGCAAAGGATGGAATGATTTTAGACCTTAAATGTTAATTCTTGTTTTCTACGAAAGAAAATTGTTAATGTTCATCTTGTATAGTTTACAGATAACATAATAAAGCAATTTGTAATGATTGGCCAAAGCTACATGGCAAAATTCAAACTAAAATTAGAATTTTTTATATGTATTTATCAAATAATAAGTGCATTAGTAATTTCACATTTGTCTATTAAACTTGTGCTATGCAATATTAAATAAATTATGTTTTCAATTCATGTGATGAAGAAGCATTTTGTGGTAAAATGAATATGCAAAACATACTACGAATTATGAGTCAATTAAGTACCAATTTGTATCATGAAATTTTTAGTCTATGTGTGCATTAGATATCAATAAGTATAAATGATTAACTTATTAGGGAAAAAAACATTATTACAGAGCACTCTACGAAAAGTCTTTAATAATAACAAAGAATACAAAGCATATTCTCGCAAGTTTTGCAAGTATTAGAGAAATTTTGAGGTATAAAATGGGCCTCAAAACAAAAATGTACAACCAAAATCAACTTTATAATAAACCACAGGATTCAAGATGATGATGTCAACCATGGGGGATGATTCACCATTTTTGGAGTAAAAAGGTAAAAAGATTAAAAAATAAAAAATAAAATTTGCAACTCGTATCTTCATTTTATCTCCCTACAATTTTCCTTAAATTTTGAGTAGGAGCACTCACTGGATGTAGAATTTAATTCATCATCGAAGGAGTACCCATGGTGTATACTTTAGATGGACCTTGCTACACGAAAAATGAGAAATACATGAAAAACGTGATTGCCATCACGTTTTTCAGGTATTTTTCATTTTTCCTGTAATAGTGTCTATCGAAATTATGCAACATGGGTACTCCTTGGATGGAGAATTAAATTATGCATCCAATGAGTGCTCTTGCTCGAAATTTGAGTAAATTCATAGGGAGATAATTTGGAAAGACGAGTTGAAAAAATATTTTTTCTTTTTCTTTCCCTATAAATTTTGACGATGTAATATAATCTTATTTTATTATTTCCAATATTATTTTATAATATTCCTTAGGAGGCACATTTTATACCTCAAAATTTCTCTAATGAAGATCATTTAACAAAATTATAGATAAATGGTAAACAAATTGAAGCTTAAAACATAGTAATCACTTTTTGTGCTTGAAGAATATTTAACAATAATGAAAACAATTACAGTAACAAGAATTGCATCTAAATGCAAATGCTAATTACCATAGTGTTGAAGCCCTGAAAATCGGGTCGACAACAAGGGGGATACCCACCCGGTCCGAACCTTGGTTGGCAGCTCCTTATTCATTTGGTATAGCGGGTCCGACTGGGGATAACGGGACCAGTTTCCTGATCTGTGTGTGTGTGTGTGTGTAGAGTTTGAATAATGTTGATCTAAGAGTACTTTAAAGCTAATCTAATTCAGATTCTTTAAACTAACTCTATGCTATCGTAATCTAATGAGAAACAACACATCAAATCTATGCTAACCCGAGATGTATATTTTCTATTATGCGATCTAAAGAGATTTCAAACAATAACTGGTAATAAAGATCATTCAGCTATCATAAGAATAGAAATCATTTGAGATAAACCACTTTGCATAAGAAGTTAGGCAAAACAGTTGTGAACAGCATATCGCATAATAAGCCATTCATATGTCAGACATAAACAATATGAGTCCACCATACAGAAGTGCTAAATGGTAATCCATACATTCATGCAATAACATATAAACAACTAAAACTATAAATCACTTAAAGAATATAAGCAGAAATTGCCAAGAGATAAAAGTACTATTTATGACTAATTCTACCCATAAGCTTCAAGCAAAAACGATCTATCTCTACTTGTTCTAACATCCACCAAGAGTACAAAAGTGCAACATCAGTAGCAGATATCAAAATGCAAATAAAAATAAATCTTGATCCATCCATTCATCAAAACCTCCTCTGAGGGTGCAGAAGTGCATGTTCCGAGGATAAGTTTTTGACAAATCTCTGGACCCTTCTCTAAATGCATGGGAAGGGTTAAAATGCTACTTCCTAATTCTAATAATAGTGTTTTTACAAAATTTTAGGATACGGTTCTCAAATGACCGTCCTTTTTCTAATCTAAATAAAAAAGAAACAACAAACTTCTAAAAATAAGCTACTTCTGAATTTGGTCCTTAAAACTGCAAGTGTTCATCATGGACTTAAGAAGAGTCGGTTGGCCGACTTCTGCGCTGAGCTGGGCTGCGAAAACAGAATCTATGAGAGCTGGCACTACTTTCTCGGCTGAGTTTATGATGCATTTCACAGTCATCCATTGACTGTGTGGCTTGACTAAGTATGCCCAGTAACGCTCCCAATTCAACCTGTTCAATGTCTGGATCGCTTTTCCCTTTTCCTACGCCTTCTGCTTCCATTCTGCCTCCAGTCGTGACTTATTTGGTAGGTACCCCGGGGTGGTTTCTGCGATTAAGTTGGCTCTGCGTAAATTCTCATTTACACAGTCGATAAGAACGCTTACCTGTGTTGCCGCTATCTCCATTGCCTGTTCTGCCTGCCTGATTTGACCGTCCCATTTGTTATAGAGCAATTCTTTATGACTCTCCTTTATTCTGGGTGCATTTGCTCTCTTCCCTTCCTCTCCATCCTGCCAAGTTAAGTATTCCGTCACTCGTCTGTCAATCTGGTCATAGTCACTTCGCAAGTCCGCCACTTGATTGGTGAGTTTATCGCTCAGCTCGCAATAGTGACTCCACTGCGATATCTTACGTCCCAACTCTTCCTCTTGCTGCAGAAGTTGCTCATTTAAGCCATCAGATTCTTAAACAAATTCGGCAAGCTTAGGCTCGTCCTTATGTATTTCTTGTAAAGCTTGTAACTGCTTTCCTTTTTCGTCTAGGCTTCTTTGATAGCTTATCTGCATCTGCTGAAAGTCTTCTTGTAACTTCTCGAGTTGTTTGGACGCCCCAATACTAGCATTGGCTTGTTGTAGCTGTTTTTGTAGTAGCTGTATTTGGTTTTCTTGTTCCCTCAACAGTTGTTGAACTTTCGACGCCTTGTCGATAGTCGCAGAAGCGTATGCTCCTGCGATCCGAGATAACTTCGTGAGATTTTCTGTCAGGTTGTTGTTAGGGTCTTTCCATAAGACGTCTAAATGTTCAGCATCCTGTGACAGTGTATTCTCTAGCTTTCTCTTCTTTCTTTGTCTCCTCACAACTGCTTTATGTTGGGGACTATAGAATACATCCAGTGGGGGAATTTCCTCTACACTAAGTAGAAGCTTAGAAGGTGGAGCGATATGACTGTGCTCCATTTCTGTGACACTGCTGACTATGGTCGAAACCATTTCTTGCGTTACCTATGCATTGTCCACAGGTGTTCTTGGGGTTTGCCCTTCAAGGTTGATTAGCTCGTTGAAGTTTTGCCATTCTTTGTCTAGCTCTGTTGTGACAAGTGGCGCTTTAATGACGGGAGGAGGGACATCTCTTGGTGGGGAGGCGATAACTTGCTGTTGCGACATTGCACTTGACTAAGCTGTATCTTTAGCTGTTTCTTCGCTTTTTCCTTGGTCGCTTCCAGATTTTTTAGAACGTTCAGGCGTTCCTTGGGAAGCGTCAGATTTGGATTTGGAAGTACTAGAGTTTCCAATGAGGCTGACGCTGGGAGTCGGTTCTCTGGCGGGCAGTCGCAGCTTTTCTAGAGGAACACTGGCTAGCCTTGTTTCTCTGTATAACATGAATCTTTGGAGGTCATCTGGGGACAACCTCGATCGAGCTTCTCACAAAACTTCTTGGAGTGAGCTTTTACCTTGAAACAAATCATCAAACAAATCTTTCTTTCCGATGAATAATTTTATTCTGACACTTGTAGTGAAATCATGGGCAACATTATTTAGGTCAAAAGGCCGAGCGGGGAATTTAAATAGTTGTAGAGACGTCACATTCTCCACTTCGGCAAAAGTGTGTCCTACATCGAACAATGAGAAGGCCCCACAAGCTACAGGAAACTGAGGCCATATGGCCTTCTTCTTGTCTTTTAGTTCTTTGGTCAGGTCGCCTTCTGAGCAGGTCTGATAGGCAATTTCCCGAGCCAAAAGTTTATCGGGGACATATAGAGGTAGGACATGTGGAGCACAGTGCTCCCAAACACTCTAATATTAGTGAACCATTCTCCCTGAACCTCTTACGATTGGATGATGTCTATTTCGCTTTGTGTGGCACCTCTGGGGTTCTTCACATCACATCATCCTATATAGGGGTAAGATAAGCCCGTGGCAATTTTATGAAGTGGGTCGGACGGGAACCCATTAATACTTATGATAAACATGAATGTGACGGGTCCTGGGTAGTCCATTCCAAACCATATTGGGGAATTTAGATACATAGAAAATAGAATCCATAATATAAGCAGACAGATAAAAAGGAGGATAGACCCTTTGAGACAAGGATCTTTTAGACCGGTAATTCATAACAACAGTGTATAGATTATCAGAAAATATCTTGGTCCAATCCACGATATCGGCGTTTGTGGCAGCGTCTATGAGTGGTAGCCATTCAGACGAAAATGTATTGATGTCTGGCATCCCAAACAGCCTGCAAAGCATGGCCGCAGCAAAGCAATACGGAGAGGTGAGGGAACCAGTGTTGTACATATCGTTTTTGTCCTTTTTTAGTGGCTCCTCTCTTCTGGTCCATTCTTTAGTGGTTTCTGCCAGGTTTGGGTTCTCTGCTACAAATTTCTTGACAAATTGTGCATTGTAGGTCGTCTGGGGCTCGGGAAGATGATACATAAGCTTTAATTCTTGCACGGCGAATGATCCTATGAGCCCATGTCCCTGAACCTTGAATCGTTTGCCTTGTAACTCTGCATTGTCAAGTATCCACCTGATCATATCTGTATACGGTAAAATTTTGGGTCTAGCTACTATTCGGTGAAGAAATGAACATGCCAGCTCCTCTAAGGATGCCTCGAAATAGTTTTGTGAGCCCACGGCGCTATCAACCTTCATTACTTTAGGGTTTTCTTCCTCCAGCAGCCTATACATGCCTTCCCATGTTGAAATTCCTGCGTCCCTGTTGCATGCAGTGTCTGTATACAAAGGCGCCATCTCCTTCGTCTTTTCCTTCGTCTCGGAGCTTTGGGCTTTATGTTTCTTTCCCATTTGCTCCTGCGTTCGGCTTTGAATCTTCTTAACTCTTCGTTCCTGCAAATTACAAGCGAAGTGGAAATGAATGATTGAGAAAGGTGATGGGAGAGTTTTAAATGCAACAGATATATCAAATATGCCACTTTACGTGAAATAATTCTTTACAAAAGCACGTGTCTTCATCTCATTTAATAACTGACAACTAATCCATTTACTATCATTAAAAGCGCATGATCTGGGGTCAGATTATGGTAAGTGTCTTTTCTTTGAATGGCACACCTGAAGGATTCGTGATTAAATGATTCATGATTTGCTTACGTTACATTGAAGATCGTGCCATCACAAGTCGCGCTAATCGCAAATCGCAAGATCGCAGATTGCGCCATCGCGGTGATCGCAACATCGCAGGTCGTAACATTGCAGGTCGCAGAAGTTTGATGTTTGTCAAGTATTGCCAGTTTATTTTTGCGATATGCGATCTTGCGATCGGTGTTATCGTGGATCGGCAGATCTTGAGGTTTTTCCTTATGAGAATTACTTTATTGCGATGCGACGTTAGGCTTAACACGGGGGTCTTGCGCATACCAATTTTATAAGGGAATGAAGGCATTTCCTATCCTTTTTTGTAATGCAATTTTTAAAGACCTTTACCTTATCGTAGACTTAGGTTAAAAAATATTCGAAAGACCTCTCTAAGCTTACGATGGTAACCTTATTTTGAAGAAAGGAAAACTTGATTTTTCTCAAAATTAAACTAAGGGTCCCCATTCATTTAGTATTTTGGACAAACATTTAAATGAAAAAGGGGGGTTGTTGGTGGCCACAACAGTAGTACAGAGTTATACTTAAGTATAGTAGATGCATTTACAATGGGTCTAGATAACATGTGTGCAACTTTGTTATGTATGCCCTTTTTATATCTGATGACTAAATGAAACTGTTGTAGAAAACCCATCCATTTGTAGTGTCTTGATTGCTGCAACTTAGTTTGGGAGTGTAGATATTGAAGTGGCTGATGATCAGTATGTATTACTGTCTCTTTGCCCATTAAATAATGTTTCCACTTTTTCACACTATGAACCAATGCGTACAATTCTTTATCATATGTAGGATAGTTAACTACTGCAGGATTAAAAGTCTCAGAATGATAACATATGGGTTTATCGTGTTGTGCAAACACTGCTCCCATGGCATACTCACTGGCATCTGTTTGGATCCCAAACGGTCTTTGTAGATCAGGCAGTGATAGTGCAGGCGTTGTGCTAATCTTTTTTTTCAAGGTGTCGAAGGGTTTTTTTTGTTTGCCTCCCCATTGAAACACCTTTTTCAATCCTATCAAAGCATGTAAGGGAGCTGCAATTGAGGAAAAATTAGAAATGAACTTCCTCCAATATTGTGTTGCTCCTAAGAAGCTTCTCACTTTTGTAGCAGACTTGGGTTTAGGCCAGTTTACAATGATTGCCACGTTAGAGGGATCTATTTTCAATTCACCACCCCCTACTATATGACCCAAATAATTTAGAGATGTTTTGCCAAATTCACATTTTGAGAGTTTAACATAAAGTTTTTCTCTTTTCAAAACATCTAATGTATGCTTAACATGCTTTAAGTGTTCTTCCCACGTTTTACCAAAATTCAGAATGTCATCCAGATACACAATAAAAAAATATCAAGAAAAGGCCTGAGTACATCATTCATTAATCTCATGAAAGTAGTAGGGGCATTGGTCAAGCCAAAAGGCATAACCAGCCACTCATACAGTCCCTGCTTTGTTTTGAAAGCAGTCTTCCATGCATCTTGCTCTGCAACTCTGACCTGATGGTATCCACTATGCAAATCCATCTTGGTGAAATAGGAAGCTTCCTTTAATTGATCTCAAAGATCATCTATGCGAGGAAGGGAATAACGATCTTTGGTTGTTATCTTATTCAGTGCTCGGTAGTCAATGCACATTCTCCACGAGCCATCTTTCCTTCTCACCAAAACGATTGGTGACCCACATGGTTATGTGCTAGGCCTAACGATCCCCTTCTCGAGCAACTCTTGCACCTGTTTCGTGATTTCAGCATTCTCTAAAGTAGACAACTTGTACATTCCAATGTTAGGTAACGGAACATCTTGTTGAAAAATAATATCATGTACTATTTCCTTTTTGGGTGGCAGACCTTTAGCTTCCTGAAATAGGACACCATACTTTGAAACAATCTTTTCTATATCAGCTTGTTGCTTAGCATTACAGCCCTCAAATACATTGGTTTTATCAGGTTTCTTTTGCTTTACAACCATTAGTAAGAATTGTTTGCATGAATTTATCATTCTTTTCATCTACCCAAAATTTATGAGAGTATAATTATTCTTGAGCTTGTGAGCTCTTACAAAGTATTCGATTCCATCTTTAATAAGTAGATACTTGTTCTCAGCTCTATAGAAAATGGCTTTTCTATCATACAAGTAAGGACTTCCTAAAACAATTCCACATATGTCCAAAGGAATTATGTCTAACTCAACCTCATCTACAAATGTTGACCCAAAAGAAAACTTGAGTTTGCACTGTCTAGTCACTTGTAGCTGTGATTTATCATTCAACCCTCCTAATGGGTATGGTTTCTTGTGAGGTGTAGTTACTAATACCAATTTCTTTAGAATTGCTTCAGAAATCGAATTTACTTGTGAGCCACTATCAAACAAAGTATCAATCTTTTGAATTTTGGAAATAACTCGAATATGGAAAAGCTCATGTCTTTTCTCTCATGTTCTTCATCAATAACAGATTGAGTAGAATTACTAGTAGATGCTTCAGAATTCTTACCTTTTATACCTGTGGCTGCAATGATTATTTCATCCCCCGAGTTTGACCCCAAATCTTTCTGAATAGTTGCAGCAATATTCTTCTTCTTGCCCTCGGACTTCTTAGGTCTCAACTCTGGATGCAGAATCCAACATTGCTCATCATCATGCCCATCCTTTTTACAGTGGGTGCATGAAGCTTTGCCTTTCTGTGAAGTGTTAGCCTTCCTTGCTTTCCACTTCTGCTTTCTTTTCTCCTTGCTCTTACTTGCAGTGGGTTGGGATGGTCCCCCAACTTCTAGATTTCCATTCTTTCCTCTAGCTTTTAGATGAGTAGCTTGTACAGATACATCATCTATATTAGTGGGATTAAACATGAGGATAGTATGCCTTATGTAGTTGTGTAGACCACCAATGTACTTCAAAAGAGTCTCTAGTGAGCCTAATGAGATCCCTAGAATCAATGCTCTCTTTCTAAATTTTTGAGTGTACCCTTGCACACTTTGCCCTTTCAACTGCCAAAGAGTTTGCCAACTCATCATGGCTTGTTGCATGTAGGCCAATGGATAGAACTGATCTTAATTGCAGAAATAAAATCACTCCAGACAGAGATAGTCTTCCCATGTCGTTTCATGTCAGCTTGGGTTCTGCCTTCCCACCAAACCAAGGTAGTGCCTCCTAGGTGTAGGCTTGCCAGATGAATGTTGCTCTTGTCTGAGTCGATGTTTTGCACTCTACAATACACATCAATTTGTCTAATCCAATTGTCCAACTTTTCAACATTTAGATCTCCATCATATATAGGCAAGTCAAATTTAACATCTAGCTTGATCAAAGATGCTTTCTTATTATGCACGGGGCTATTAGGAGGTATGAGAAAGCTTTCCTATTTCCCTTCTCCTTTTGAGTGGTCATGGGAATGAGACTCACCTTCTTCTTTATCTTGTTTAGAACCTGATGAATATTCATCCTTATGCTTTCTAAAGTCCCTATACATTTCTTCTACCATAGACTTTATAGCTAGGAAACTCTCTATGAATTGAGGGTCTGGCCCAATAGAACCTTCCTCTGACATTGTCTTCCGAGGATAGACTCAGCCAATTTCAAGATTAGATTCAACCAACTCTCCTTCTCCTAATTTTTTGACCTAGTAAGCATTCAACATCTAAACCAACACAAGCTTGTCTAACCTTACAGTCTAGAGCTTTGATACCACTTGATATGATAATCACCCAATGAGTGACCTCAGTTAAGAATTATTAAATGAAGGTATTACATACTCATATGTTGGTGTGTGTGTCTATGTTTTTTGTAGTGCCCACTCTAGTTTCCTGACCTTAATATGACATTATCTTAGACACTTTATTGTTTGAGGACCTCAGGTTGAGGATCCGGACACATGAGACTATTATTAGCGATTGAGATATTCATGGTTGCGATGTTTATGAATGTTTTCCATTGATATTATGATAGCATGAATGGTTATGTATCTTATCTATCAGTATTCTGATGATTGCAACATTAAATAGTTAAGTTTGGTCTCTATTTGAATCTATGATGAGGGTAGTGAAGAATATGTATGCGCTCTACTAAAAGCATAATGATGATAAATTTGATGGATAGGTATATTTCTATGACGTTACGATGTTGATAGCTTAATGAATATGTATGTTTCTAGTGATGATTATTGATGATAGCCACGAGGGATGTGTCCCCTATGTTACGTACTTTCTTTAGTTCAGAGTTACAATGGACAATGATGTGAATGACCAAGAATTGTTAATGATGCTATAATGATAATGACTAACATTGAGAAACCTTGTTACTGATGATTATTGAGTATGGAAGGAAACCATCAAAGGCACTCGCATATGACATGTCGATGACACCTGGTTTGATGAAAATTCATATTATTTTATCTTTTAAAGTCTAAGTCGATCTTGAAATCTACCATATATGTTTAACTATATTTTGATGATATGTTAATGGTTGCAGGCACAGATTAGTTTCTTGACCGAATGACCCACATATGGGTGATGGGGTTGTACAGGTGGATGGAACTACATGGGAGGGGTGGTACAGAGTCCCTGATCTCACCCACTAGCACTCCCACCGTGACTTGGGCTGGAAGGGTTGAAACACCTTCGCTTTGAAGATCACGATGCCATGAGGGCAAGTCCCAAAGTTGGGTCGCTCATGAGGAGTTTACTGGGGGGCGCGCATCAAGGCGGATTCGTTGATTCCCGGCACCATTAGTCTCACTATAGCAAGCAACATAAGAGATGATAGTATTCTATGACATTGCACTATACTTTCCCCTCGTAGTCACTGAATGCTTGAAGGGCAAGTGGTGTGGCACCCTTGGAACTTCAAGGGAATTTCTTGAAGGGCACGACCAACTTGGCACCCTTGGCATCAAAAATAAAATGTTAGGCGTGGCACCCTTGGAACTTCAAGGGAATTTCTTGAAGGGCACAACCAACTTTGCACCCTTGGCATCACAAATAAATTGTTAGGCGTGGCACCCTTGGAGCTTCAAGGGAAGTTCTTGAAGGGCACGACCCAAACTTGGCACCTTGGAATCATTAAAAATAAATAAATTAATAAATATAATCAAGAAATGAAACTAGGTGAATTTAAATCAAGGGTAAATCATGTTAGTAACCAAGGAAATTAAATCAAAAATAAAACTTGGGTTAAGAGGATCATATGAAGAAATAAAATATTTTCTTAAAAACTCTACCCTCCCCATGTTGGAAAACACTAGGTAGATTATGTAGTTAATTAGATAAAGGGGAAAGATGGACATAATTGTAAGGATAAAGATTAATCTTAAACTAATTAAGCCTAATTAAGAGAAGAGGAAGGTGAATTAAAATAAGAATAATAAATTAAATTTAGAGAAATGTAGAGAACCTCCATGTGGCAACAACCAACATAAGAATATCCATCTAAGAGGTAACTTGAGTTAAATTAGGGGGGTAGATAGGGGATCAAATCTTGACTCATTAATTGACTTTAGTAATGAACCCAAATTAAGGAATAAAAAGGGGGAATAAAGAGACAACTAGGAGAAGAAATAGGAATCTTGTTGAGGTGAGGAAATTATTAGTTTTAAATAAAAAGTTAAGTAAATAATTTTGGGTGACCCTTGATGAGAAAGTGACACATGGGTAGGTGAATAATCAAGCTTTTGAATTATAATATATAAAAATATATATAAATATGCATGACATGCCAAGTGTCATCTATGAGGACTCTTATAAAAGAAGGGGCAAGCCATAGGAGAAGGGACTTTTTGGAACCCTATTGTGGGATGGATGATATGAGAGCAGTGATTACGAAGCTATAGTGAGTTTGGTGAGGTAGAGGATTTTTAGAGAGGGGAATCTTGAGCCAAGGTGTGTTCTCCTCTGCCAGCTAGAGCTTTCCTCCATTGTACAACCCCATTGCAGCTCGGGGGTCCGCGGGGAAGAAGAGTACCCAAGGAGTAGGTTGGGAGGTTAATCGGTGGGTCTTCGCATTCGGATCAAGTGCGTCATCATTCACTCGCAGAAGTGACCGACAACAAGGGAATACCAGTACCAGCAAAGCATGAAGACTCTCGCCTTCTGATGAACGGTCCATATGTATTTCATTACTAATTGATCTTAGTTAAAAGTATGTAAAAATTATGATATGTTTCCTAAAATGAGTGTCAGCAATGTGTGTGTTGAATAAATTTGAAATCTCAATGCGTTTCTTTTTGGTCGTATCTGCTATAATTATATATATATATATATATATAAATATATATATATATATATATATATATATATATATATATATTATATATATATATATATTATATATATATATTATATAATATATTGTGTCTTACACTTGGTATCAGAGCACAGGTTCAAAATCTGGACCTTTGAACCTACTACTAATATTATATATATATATTTTTGCAAACAAATTTAATTATATTAGAAACCAAAATAAATTAAATTATTAAATTATTAAATGACATTGACCATAAATTTAAATGAAATAGACCCTGTCTTCTACTCTACTGATTTTAGAATAGTCTCGTCTATTTCCATTCCAGGAGGAGCTGGATATTCTGCCACATGGGGTCTTTTGTAAGCATAATAGTCTGCAGCCTGAGATGTAGCCATGGTTTCCCCTAAATATCACACTTGTCTGTATCTGTAAGGTATTTTACTGAAAACAGTGGGTGGCACTGTCTGACTGCGATGACCAGATTTAATCACTCCCTGGGCAATTCTGTCTTCATTAGAGATTCTATTCTTCGATGTCTATGGCAAAATCGCAGAAGATAACATTTTTTTTTACAGGTTCTGCTCTGCTTATTGACAGAAACAAAATTCTTGCATTCTCACACCTTCTCTGGGCAGATTCATATTATCTGCATTTCTGCAACTAGGGCTTTTTGGGGCGGATTCTTTGTTAGTTCGACTGTGATCGGCCCATATCTCTCCTCTCAGCAGTGAATCCATGTCAGTGCTAATTTCATTTCTTGTTTATTGTTGCTTGTTCTCGTGCTTCCCTCTAGTGGGCTTATTGTATCCCCGGTCTAACGTCTCTGTTGTGGCTCCTGTCGGGTGGATTTCTTCACAAGTTTTGTACAAGTCTATTTCTGCGCTAACTGAACTCTAAATTATGTGTATGGAATCTGTGAATGTTTTATGGAGACTTACATTGCAACTCCTCTTGCCTTTACTATCATGTTTTTTTTTTTTGCCAAAACAACAATCTGTTGATACTCCAAGTCAAATCTCAGAAATTCATCCTCACAGTTTTCTATCCTTGTCTGCATCCGCCTCATTAAAAATGTTGTTCACCACATCTATGTCATCTGGACCAAAGTCATCAGCTAAGGCTTCTCTAAACTCCTCAATTTCAATGTAACCATTGCCATCTTTGTCAAAGTACAGAAATGCCTTACGCAAGTATTCATCGTTTTCTATGCTCTACATATGAAGCGAATCCGCAACAAATTCTCGATAATCTAGTGTGCCATTTCCATCAGCATCCGCAGCCTCCATTAATGTCTACACTTCTTATTCATCCATATGGGAACCGAGCTTATGAAAACCTGCTTTCAGCTTTTCATATGATATTATACCACTGTTATCAGTGTCCGTAAAGATCCCAACCACCCTTCCAAAGAAAACTGCAAAGCGTGCCAAGCATCCATAAGCTTTAGTTTCATCGTTGTCCTCCTGTGATGTTTCTGGTTGGTCATTCCCATCTTGAGTTATCTATTGTCCACCTTCTAAAAGAGCAGTTTGTGCATCATCATCATGTGTTTGTACCCACCTGTCCACTGAAACTATGCGCTCCTTTTGCATAAAATAACACGCTTAGTGAAGCATGAGCCACAAACCGGACAAAGTAAGTCATGTAATTGCTGCTCCTTCAGAACCCTGACAATCTCTTCTACCTTTCTTGTAGATGTATTGTTCTCAGGAGTCAGTGAACAGTGATCTGACAGTCGTGCCTCATCTTGTGCATTTACAAATCCATCCTGTGAACTCTGTATGATAGTTTCAGAGACACTTGTCTGATTCTCATTAATCTTTGTCATGGTCTGGATCACCTTCTCGTCTTTTACTAGTTCAATGTCTTTCTTTTTGTAATCGATTACTTCACGTTCTTTGTCCAAAACAATTCTGCTTTCAGAACCTTCCTGAAATTTATGCTCTATGGGAAATCCCTTCTCAAAGAATGCTTGGATGTTATTCACTTTCGGCAATGCTTTTTGTGTTTCTGTATGAGCTCTACTCTAGAAGTCATTACTGGATAGACCCAACTGCAATGGCGGCATTTCCATGGAGTTTTAATTCTGTTATTCTATTTTTATTATGGCAGTATGAGCTCTAGCATGGAGTTTTAATTATGTTATCAAGCCCTTTAGGACATCATATTTATAACCAATGGTTATGTCAAAAGATCAAATTTATTTTGCCAATATTAAACCAGACTTAAACCACATAAAATATTCCAGCAAATGAATGGCTAGAAGTATGTTATAAGGAGAATATTTACCCTTTTCTAGCGTCGATTTAGCTTATGGGTATATTTTAAGAATGAATTGACTTCCAATTTGAGAAACTCAAGAAAAATCAAACCTGAAACCTTCATCCATATAGTAAATTCTAGCAGGTGTATATTGCATTTAAGGCCGAGAACCGGGATTCGAACTGGAACAGGATCAAACCGGAATTTAAAAAAAAAAAAAAATATGTAAATAATTAATTTATATATATATATAGGATTCCAAACCATGATTCCAAACCGTTAGAGACAAAATATACTAAGTTGCTCATATATATACCATGTAAGGGTGCGTCTATCAAAATGGCACCGAGTGCAGATGGTACTGCTAGTTTGATTATCAAATTCAGACTGAGCATGTTGCCAAGCAGAGGTGGAGATATCCTTTGCAATCACATTGGAATGTTGCCCTATTCATTACATTGACCATCCATTCATTTCTAGAACATATTTTGTACACTTGAATTTCTAAATCAGAAAGAGTAATTTGTTGTATGCAACCCAAAATGGAAAGGGGATAATATTTAAATAACAACAACTTTTTCAAAATTAACATTGCCAACATTATCTCCATGAGGATTACATAGAAGCATAAAACTGAAATCCATTCTGTACATTCGATTTCCACCGCTAGTCAACTATGTCACAAAATCAACTTTGTCCTTCTGCCTTCTGAGAATCTGAATCATGAACTTAATTATTCTGCCCATACTAATTTCTAATGATGCTACGTTAAGTCACGCATGCCGCCACGATACGCGAACCCAGATAAGTTTCCTATTTCTATTTGTATTTCTGAACATTTCCAGAAGTTTCCAATAGCCATTTTTGGAAGCAGTTTTCATAAGCCAACTTGTTAGGTTAAGTTTTATCTTTTTCAGATTTGCAAAAATCCTTTTCTGAATCGTAGTCTTGGTCTTCTATGGAGTAACAATATTTGTATAAAACACTCATAACGGAAAAAAGGGCACAGCGAGCAGCAATGATCCCTGTTTCGTCGGGGAGTAATATCCCATAAGTTTCTGCATGGCAAAGATCCATAAATTTCAATAATAAGACAACAGGATACAGACAAATTACCAATTCTACTTAGTCAAATATTTAACTTGCTTTTATTATTTTAAATAGATTACTTTGGTTATTACATGTAAATAATTAATTCAAACTGTGGGAGTTTATTGGATCATTTTATATTTATTTTAATCTATAATTGTGAAAAATAAAATGGTTCATCACATTGTTTATGTATGGAAATTATCAATTTTATTTTTCCGCAAGGAAGAAAGCATCCATTCTATTAAGTAGAAAGGAGTACATGGACTTAAATCATAAACAAAAATGCCCTGAGTAAGTAGTAGATCACGAAGTAGTTACTAAAAAAAAAAACATGACATAAGGTGCCAGACACAGATGGTTCGTGTAGAATCCAAGTTACATCAAAGGTCTAGAAATTATATGAGAAAATAGACAAAATATTCTTCCAGCAGAAATGCAAACAACAAGATATTAAGTGTATAGTTGACTGATGGGACCACACAGCCTTGGTGTTGAAACAATCATAATTCATTCCCAAATCTTGTTTTGGAGCTCCTGCTAGAAACAATGTTGTTCATGAGAAAAATGATCTATGGAGATAGAAATGTGCCCTAAAAAAAAAAATAATATGTAACCATCTTCTGCACAGAGAGCCTTCTTGGAGATAGAATCTATCTATATGTTCCGCTCTTTGTGGATGTACTGAAAAGGAAGAGAGTGAATTGTCTTTCAGGCCATAAATTTTGTCCATCCAGTGGCTTAAGCATAACACATAAAACACATATACACAAAGATTTCCCACTGGATCTCAAAACCAAGACTACCAGCTTGATTTTTCATTATATTCCTTTCAATGTTACAATACATA
>APFE031612160.1:2166-20182 GCA_000404065.3 Pinus taeda
TTTTTAAAACAGCCTAATTTTTCGAGATCTATCCATTGGAACACTTACTTTCAACATCTTCAGCTTCATTTTTTTTCAAAATGGAAAGTCCATGCCAAGTCATTCTTGACAGCAATAACTACTTCCAATGGGCATCCTACATGGAAGATTACTTAGAAGTAAAGGTCTCTACAGAATAGCCACGGGCCAAGAGAAGAAACCAAAAGATGAAGACAAGGTTGCAAAATGGGAAAATAGACAAGATCAAGCACGTGGTTTGATAGGGATGTTTATTTCTCCTAATCTTAGATTCCATATTGCAGAACTTGATACTCCTCATGAAGCATTGGAACAAATCACTAAAGTTTTTGGGATTAAAAATGAAATTAGAGACCATCAACTTGAAAATGAGTTTCTTACATTGGATCCTAATAATTTTTCTTGCATTGAAGATTTCTTGTCTAAATTCAAGACCCTTAGATATCTCTTGGAAGGTGTTAAGATTAAGAAAGAAGATAGTAACCTTATTTATTCCATCCTTACTAAGTTGGGACCAGCCTACTCTGTATTTGTTTCCACCTTCCATTCTACAAGGGAAGCTTCCATTTGTCAAGGAAAAGACTACAAGGCCCCTTCCTTTGACTCTTTTTGTGATTCTTTAATAAGAGAACAAGAAAAACTCTTACACCTTGGTCTTCTTAATCTTGGAAACTCTTCCAAGAAAGCGTTAGCCGCCCAGCAGCAACCAAATTTAAAGAATCCTAAAAAGTCATATCCTAAAAAGAATGGTCCTAAACCAAACAAGGGTCCTAAGCAAACTCAGTCTCAAAATGAAAGATCATTTCAGCAAAATGATAAGACCAATAAAAACAAATGGAAGAAGACTGATAGACATTGTAACTTTTGTAATCGAGATGGCCACTTAGAATCTAAATGCTTTAAGAAGATGGAAGCCTTGGAAGCCGCAATGAAGAAACATAACATCCATGTGGAGCATTCTTCTACTTCAACTTCAACTTCATCTTCAGGAATGGCACTTTCTGCATGTCGTTGTCAATCATCTCAGTCTGGTTATGCATTAAATGTATCTTCTTCTTCTCATTCTCATGAGTGGCTCATTGATTCTGGAGCCTCTTATCACATGGCCAAAAACAAAGCCATGTTTTCTTCTTTACATGATTGTAACACCAAAAATATATATGTTGGTGATGATAGATCTCTTAATGTTGTAGGGACTGGAACTGTTCATCTAGACAATGGTCAGTTTAATGATGTATTATGTGTTCCAACCTTATCCAGCAACCTTCTATCTGTATATCAGATAACTCATTCAGGTGAAGGTAAAATTGTTGAATTTTCACCTCATGATGTTGTAATCAAGGATCTAAGAGATCCTAAACAGATTCTAGCTACTGGTATTGCTGATGATTCCACAAGGTTGTATAAGTTTCACAACTTTGGGTCATCAAATCTTCCCTCAGTATTTGTTGCTCATAATGATGAAGTGAGCAAACTTTGGCATGAGCGATTTGGTCACTTAAACTATCGCTCCCTTCAGCATCTATGTAAAGAAAATATGGTGACAGGTCTTCCTATGGTATCTTGCAGAGATGGTGTTTGTTCCGGATGTGTACTCGGAAAACATCATCGGGACAATTTTGAAAAACGTGCCTCTTGGCACGCCTCAGCCCCTTTACAGCTTGTGCACAGTGATTTATGTGGTCCACTTCCTGTTGCTTCATTCTCTGGCTGCAAGTATTTCTTAACTTTCATTGATGATTTCTCCAGACGCACTTGGGTATACTTCTTAAAACTCAAGAGCGAAGTATTTAACACATTTTTGGCCTTCAAAGCCTTTGTTGAAAAACAATCTGGACATCAAATTCTTAAGCTAAGAACTGATAATGGTGGAGAATATGTTAAAAAAACATTCATCAACTTTTGCACCGAAAATGGAATTCAAATGCAACATACTGTTCCATACACTCCACAACAAAATGGTGTAGCTGAAAGGAAAAATCGCACCTTAAGGAAATGGCTAATTGTATGCTGCAATATAAAGGACTCAGTCTTAGTTTTTGGGCCGAAGCAATTAATTGTGCAAATTATATAATAAATCACACTCCTACTAAGGTTCTAAAGAATATCACTCCAGAAGAAGCTTGGAGTTCCATTAAACCAGATGTAAGTCACTTTCGTATTTTTGGAAGTGAAGCATGGGCCCATATTCCAGATGAAAAGCATAAAGCTTTAGACCTAAGAGTGAGAAATGTACTTTTGTTGGATATTCTGAAGATGTAAAAGTTATAGACTTATTCCATTTAAGTCCAAAAATGTTATCATTAGAAGAGATGTAAAATTTGATGAAAATAAATCGGCATGCGAGCCTAGTCCGGCGGATGTGCCACCTCTTCCTATCTCTTCTACTTTTGAAAACATTTCTTCTTCAGATGATGAAAGTGAGGATGACAATCCTCCCCCACCTTCTCAGGATCCTCAACTTCCAAGATGGGTCCGTGCTACTCGGGATGCAGCAGGTGATCTTGCCGGTGATCCTACAGATCAGCGACGTACACGTTCTCAGTTTGAAAGAGCCTCTTCTTTACTGGCTCAAGCTCCAGTAAATCATGATCCTGACACTTTTGCAGAAGCTTCAGGCCATCCAAATTGGGAAGCAGCTATGAATGAAGAATATCATTCATTGTTGGCAAATGATACATGGGATCTTGTTCCTCTACCAAAGGGACGCAAACTTGTTAGATGTAAATGGGTTTACAGAACCAAGTATGGACCAGATGGGAAAGTTGATAAACATAAAGCTCGTCTTGTTGCTAAGGGCTTTTCACAGGTTGAAGGCATTGACTACACTGAAACCTTTTCCCCTGTTGCCAAAATGAACTCTATCCGCCTTGTTCTTTCCCTTGCTGCCTCTTTAAAATGGGAAGTCCATCAGATGGATGTTAAATCTGCCTTCTTGCATGGGGACTTGCATGAAGAAATCTATAGGGAAAAACATATTGGCTTTATACAAACAACCTCCAACCTTGTATGTCAGCTTAAGAGATCCCTTTCTGATCTCAAGCAAGCCCCTCGGGCTTTGTATGCCAAAGTGGATAACTTTCTTTGAATCTGGCTTTTCTAGGTGTCATTCTGACAATACTGTCTACACCAAGACAGTGGGAAACTCTCTTATCATCCTTGTTCTTTATGTTGATGATCTTATTCCTACTGGTAGTGATCCCATCCTTATAAACCATGTGAAGTCCAGCCTTAAAAAGAAATTTGAAATGACAGACTTAGGACACTTACACTATTTTCTCGGTCTTCAAGTCTTGCAATCCAAGGAGGGTATTTCCCTTTCCCAGTCCAAGTATGCTTGTGATATTCTTCGTCATTTTCACATGGAAGATTGTAAGCCAGCTCCTTCTCCCTTTTCAGTCTGGAGTCAAACTTTCAGTCTCTTGTACTTCTCCTGAAGTTGATGCTACCTTATACCGTCAACTTGTAGGAAAACTCTTGTATTTAACCCATACTCGTCCTGACCTTTCCTTGCTGTTGGCCTTTTTGCTCGTTTTTTGCAAAACCCCCGTGAAAGTCATTGGAAAGCAGCTAAAAGAATACTTCGTTATGTTCGAGGTACAATACAGTTTGGGATTCATTACAGTGCCAAAGCAACTCCTCTATTAGTTGGTTTCACTGATTCTGATTGGGCTGGTGACCCTGATGATCGGAAGTCTACTGCCGTTATGTCTTCACTCTTGGTTCAGGACCTATTACATGGGCTTGTAAGAAACAGGCTGCCATTTCTCTTTCGTCAGCAGAAGCAGAGTATCGTGGTGCCGTGGAAGCTAGTAAGGAAGCCTTGTGGCTTCGTCAGATCCTATCAGAATTGGGCTTTGAGCAGCAGCATCCGACTACACTTTGGTGTGATAATCAAAGTGCCATTCAGCTTTGCAAAGATCCAGTTCAGCATCAGCGCAGCAAACACATTGAACTTCACATGCACTTCATCAGAAAGCTCATTCATGACCATGTGCTTGAAGTGCAATATTGTTCAACAGATGATCAGGTTGCAGACATCTTCACAAAGGCTCTCACAGAGGCGAAGTTCACTAAACTTCGATATATGCTTGGAGTTCAGGAAGTTGTCACTAAGGGGGGATAGGCTCTAGTGCCTCCTTCCTTCTCCTATTGTGTCATATTTGTAAATCCTTCAATCCTATCCCAAGTTGTTCTTAAGGGGGGATGTTAGGATATTCCGACACATAGAATAGTTAAGTATAACTTGGTCTAGTATAGAGTTAGGTAAAGTGTGTTTCTTTAACATGTACATTTGTAACTTACAATCCGACGGTCACGATATGTAGTGATCCGACGGTTCATTCTCTCCTCGGTATTACCGACACTTGATCTGTGGCTTAACACCCGATTTGTCCATGATCTCTATTTAAAGAGCATGGAGGGCCATTTGTAGGTTAACTGTTCAAGAGAGAAGCTTATGTAAAATTTCATTCTTTTATTAATAAATTGCCTGAAATGGCCGCATTGGCTCAGGCCGTGGACTGTTTCCCTCTTAGAGGGTTTTAGCCATGTCAAAAATACTGGTGTATTGATCTGTGATATGTTTGTGAGCGGTGTCCTTTGGTGTTCTATCTGAGGAACTTACCCTATAAATTCCTACACTTTGGTGCACTATGGAATGGCCAAATGAGAAAATGAACCAAATTGAATATGATATCTACTTCAATTACTAAGTGTTAACTTTGTGCATGACCAGATGCTTGGATGTCTGGATACACATGAAGTATGAAATCCCACTAAGTGATAAAATCACTAAACAAGTCCACTAATCATGGTTTGATTAATGTTAATGATGATTTAGTAGCCTAAATTAAGAAAGGCCAATTTCTTGAAGAAAACATCAAATGTCATTCAAGGGAGAACATGAAATGCCACTCACAAGCTTTGTTTAGATCTCCCTCCAACTACGTAGTTGTGTGTCTATTAGGAACTCCCCTTGAACTTGACATCAATAACAACACATTCAAAAATATCCTCCTTTTTCATTGATGGAAACCCCTTTCATTGGAGCATTGACAACCCATGACATCCCATGAGCACTTTGAGTGCTTCCTACCAACCTACCAATTTTTCACAAACCAATTGCTAATGTTTTTGCACCAATTGTACTTGTTGATTTAATATATACACCAGCCTCTTTCACACCCAGTTTCTAGGCTCGATATAGGTGGTTAAATATCATACCAATAGTTGATCTCTCATGCTACTATCAACCAATTATTTTCTCCCCTTGTTTTGAACCAATCTCCAAATAAGTGGCTAAACTTTGAACCAACTACTAAGTTTTGAACTGAGTACTCTGCACCAATTGCAAAACTAATGTCACATCAATGGTTCCAAGCCCTGAACCAAATTCTATGTACCAAGTTTCGATCCATAACAATGTCTAAAATCTACTCCAAATTGTTGGTCTCTCCCACTATACCTTGCTTAGAGCTCCAATGGCCAAGCAGGTTAAATCTCGCCCATTGACATCAATGGAAAAGGACTATGCTTGTTAATGAATGGTGTTGTCATTGATTCTAACGTCATATTTGAATGCTAGTAATACTCATATATGGATTTCAAGCTCCATTGATCAAGAACCCTTGGAATGATGAGGAGCTCTTGTGATGTGGCCATGATGCCTCGTGTTTGATGAGGAATTTGGATGTGAATAATAGTGAATTTGCACACAATTCCATAATAGGATGATTGTCCTCATCTTCTTGATTCCAATGGTAGGTGGCTTTCCACATAACTCCTCATAGTTGAGGAGATATGCCTTTTCAAAATTTGAGCCCCGAATATGTGGTCATGATCCCCAAAAAGAGATATTAATGGCAATGTGTAATATAATCAAGATTTTTTTTTTTTTAATTATGTTAGGCTTATATGCCCTCCAAATATGGACTATACTACCTAATTTGATTTGAAAAATAATGTTTACCAAGGATTTATTTATCAAGAAAATCATTCAAAAATTGGTGAATCTAGTTGGCTTCAATATATGATTTAAGTTGGCTCCAAAGTTTAAACGTGTAATGTTGGCTCCATAATTAAAAACTCAAATTTTCAAATTAAGGTCAAATCCCTCCCTTGAAGAGGTCATCTTGCCCCCTCTAGAAGAATCCTTAGCTAGTATAAATATAAGGGCATGTCTGCCCTCCAAGAGAAAGAAAATGTGCACATCTTTGGTAATGATTATCTGTGGCCTAGAGCAATCACGCTTAACTGAATTAGGTCATACTTTTGGAGATATTTTTTACCTTAATTGCTATTATCTTATGTGTTGATCTTAGTCTATCCTGAGGTTTATTCTATGGATGATTCTAATTTGATCTTGTTTGAGAACATTGAGATAACTCGACCCTTGTGGAAGGTCATGTCTGAGGTCATTTGATGGGTGTTTTGGATGTGACTAAGGCATATCCAAGGAATATTGAAGACACATATTAAGGGCATTTATTTGGCACTATTTACTGAAACTTTGGGTTTATTATTTTTCTTTTGTGAAGGCTTTCTCATTGTGTTAAGTGATTATATGATGTAGAAGCTCCAAGATCTCCTGTGGTTGAATGTTGAAGCCTATCCCCGCCCCCCAACCCCTTCTGGCACACCTTTTCTGAGACACAAACTAATTTTTTTTTGTGGCATCTTAAGAAAATTTTTGGGTTATTCAGTGGCATCATTCATTGTGATTTCCTAAGGTGTTTCATGGTCCTTTTCTATGAAAACCTTTAATTCTTTAGGGATTGATCTATGGGTTAATTGGCATTAGGCATGAGACATATCTTAGCCTCCTTTCTAAGGAAAATTCAGTTGAGCTAATTTGTGCAAATTCAAGAAGATTTAATTGACCTTTTTTCTAAGGCTTGCATACGCATTTTTTTGAGGAAGTTTCATGCTTTTTAAGGTTTGATCCGAGCATATCTGAGGAAATTTCATTGGTTCGTTATCTGCAATAGATTTTTCCTAAGCATTGAAGTTTATCATTTTATTATGAACAAAATCATATCGAAAGTCATCAAGTCTGAGGTTAGTAAGGGTCTCATTGCACCCTTTTTTGTTGATTTGAGTAAAATCGCTTGGAGGAATATCAAACTTAATTTTCTTGTCCTTGCTGAGCTATATATGGAATTTTGAGGTTACATAAAGAATATTTTGAGTAAGGAGAGTTTTTGTTTTGGAACAAACTCTAGTTATGTTCGCAACAAAAAACATATGAGGTCACTGTTTGGTTTCAAGGTTGAGCACTAAATTTAGTAGTAGAGACCCACCATACAATAAAGGGCTAGTAATCACGAAGGAAAATACAAATAAAAAATGTATTACAATAATATTTGTATAAATGGTTTCAAGTCTGGTTGAATCTATTCGAAGGTTAAGTTTATATGAATTATGAAGTGAATTACTAATTGAGGGATTCATGATGTGAAAAGTTTTTTTATCTGGTTGTATTTGCTAGTAATATTTCACTTATTGAAAGTTCAATTACAAAGTTTCATTCTAGTGAAAATCTGGTTGATTCATCATTATGGTTCATTGGAAAACTTGGTTTGACAAGTTCATTGTTATATAATTGTATCGAATGTTGAGTAAGAGATTACACATGTAGCCAAGGTTTAGTTTTGGAAAATGCAACATAGCATAGGACAAATGTGTTGAGATATATTCTATGGTGGCTTGGCTAAATTTGGCAGTGGTAGAGCTTTCAAAGAAGTCTAACTAAACCAGTTCTTATTTTCAATAACAAGGTTTTGCCATGCTGGCAAGACCATAGGCTGGGATTGGTTATTGTTGACATATGAACTGGCCACATGGGTAGAGAGAGGTCATTGTAGGCACATAATTTGTGCATGTTATCAGATTTGTGATATGTTTCAAGCTAAGTATGATTGGTCATATAACTAACACATGTTGACATTCACACATTGCATGGAACTACCGTATTATGAGAACTAGATGTAACTAAGTGTGGTGGATACTTGTAGAAATTCTTATTCATGTTCCCGATACATTTACTATATATGATAGTTTGTTCATGATGATTACTTCCTAAGCTAAGGGGTTTGTATGGAGTTGCTGATAGGGTATGATGTATTATTGAGTATGCTTGTTATCTTGATGTTGATGTATGTTGCACTAGGGTTTCTACCTTAAGATGTCAAGGTTTGACAAAGATATGTATGTGCTAAGGAGAGTTGTTAAATATGTATGCTACTGACCATTTCCCATGAGAGTATTGTTGAAAGATGTATCCTAGGGTTTGATATATATGATGAGTAGAGGTCTCATGATTATATAGGTTGATATAACTTGAGTAGAGCTATTGTGGTAGAGCACTTGATAAAGTTTTTATCCTTTAAGCAGAGGAAGAACACCAATGTTGTTGATAGTAGTGTTTGAGTAGCATGTTCAGTGTAATTTATCTTCTATATTCAAGATGGTTGGGTGGTGTAGGGTGTAGAGTAGAGTCTCCTTTAGGTTGGAGCTGGAGAGCACTTTAGGGCATCAAGGTGGTGGTAGCGTAGGTGGGAGCCTATTCAAGGTGTTGGAGCATCCTTTTAGTCAGAGATGATAAAACTAGGGCGTTGGAGTGTCTTTCTAGTTGGCGCTAGTAAATTATGGTATTGTAGCATCATTCCAGTTAGAGTTGGTAAACCAAGGAGTTGGAGCATCCTTTCAGTTAGAGTTGATAAATCAAGGGTTTGGAGCCTACTTCTAATTATTGCTGGAAAACTTGGGAAGTTGGAGGTTCCCATTGATGTAATCATGAAAATACTGATATTAAAAGTTTTTGGTGGTTTTTCTCTCGGAAGGGTTTCCACCTAGAAATCTATTGTGTATTGTCTTTGATGTTGTGCATTCTTGAATGATGTTGTTAACTTTTATGTTTTATATAATGCTAATGTTAATTAATTCTCTAAAGATTAAAATTAACTAATTGAAGTGCAATATTGATTCACCCCCATCTCATTATTTCCAAAACCCGCAACTTCTACTATCACTTAATCATAGATACCAATTTGATATCTTAGAATAAAAACTATGCATATCGAATACCTATTGATCATGTGTGGTTGTTCATCTGAAATCTCCCTAAAATGATGCTTCTCCTTACTATCAACTCTCCCCCTAATCATGAGAATAAAACAACTATTTCTCTTGATTTGTTGACACCAATGAGTGGTCTAATATTGATTAGTAGGTACTTACACCAGGTACTAATGTGGATTTTGATTTAATACTTTTGGTTCCATCACATTAAATCAAAATTGCTCACATCACAAAAGCCTAAACTCATAAATAAATATAGATGTTGATACCAATTTTGTTTGCCAAATGAACCAATTCTAATTATACCAATTATGGAAATTCGTAAAGCATTCCATTTCATCATTCTTCTCCTACGAGTCACATTTTAAAATCTCTACATGTGTTGAAGACATTCCATACCCCATACTTACCAGGCTAATGCATGATAGAGATATCACTCCCAGTCTCTTTCTTGGATACTCAAATGGCTCCATAGAAAGAATTTTAGTGTGTATATGCAATTTGTTCTTTAGTGGAAATATATTCCAACCTACTAATTTGATCATCTATATAATATATAAGGAAATAATATTTAATAGGAATTCTTGGTCTTTGAATGCATGAAAAGATTCTTGGAAACCTTAATGGCACTTGTATTATCACACATGACTGGAATAGGGTGAGCATATTCTACCTTGATATCTTTCAGAGTTTGTTTCATCCATAGGACTTGAATATAGCATGAAACTACTACTATGTGCTCAACTTTAGTTGTAGAAAATGAGTTAGAGGTATGCTTCTTACTCAACCATGATAATAAGTAGTTATCCAAAATGAAGGATTCCTAATTGTGCTCTCCTTTTTATCAACACTGCCTTCTTAATGTCCATCTGTGTATATTTTGAGAGTGAATTATTTACTCCTTGAATACCATAGTCCATAATCAATAGTTCCCTTTAGATATCTATTTTTTTTTTAATGCATTCATACGGCTGTCCTTAGGGGTAGACTAAAATCTAGCAACTAATCCTTTAGCTTGCATTATACCAGACCTTGAGCTTGTTAGACATAGGAGGATTCAAATCATTGATCTATACATAGTATGATTTTCATTAAGGGATCCATCACCCTTGCTCAGTTTCCATTAGGAGATTCTTCTTCTTGTTTCTTCTTCCTCTCTTTTTGAATTGTATCTTTCTTTTTTCTTCCTCCTCCTTCTGCTTCCTGAGGACTTCCTCTTGTTATTTATTCAAAGCTTCCTCCTCTTTCTTTTTATTATATTATTCTTTTCTTTTTTACATGTCCTCTTGCCTAGGATTTTCTCATTCTTCCTTCCGTTTTTAATCTTCTTCGTGTCTCTTTCTTTTAGCTTCTTCGTGCTCTTCCTTTTCTTTTCCTCTTCAGCTACCCCTTTGGTATCTTTATCATATTTAAACATTTTACTCTGTTCCTGTGCAACTTCCTGCTCTTTTTTTCCTTTCAACTCAGGATTATCATGAGTATCCATCTCCTCCTGGTCTCTGTTTGGTCAATTTA
Source organism: Pinus taeda (assembly GCA_000404065.3). Lineage (NCBI taxonomy): Eukaryota > Viridiplantae > Streptophyta > Pinopsida > Pinales > Pinaceae > Pinus > Pinus taeda. Next base: position 12,781 of record APFE031612160.1, read on the forward strand.
GTGTGTCCTAAATTGCTACATTAATTATCAATCCGGGATTCGTAAGCTGACGAAGTGTGGCGCACTATATGTGCAAGATAACCTATTTCTCATTTTTTTTGTTTTTTATTTTTATGTTGTTTTGGGGGTTTTATCTTTGTTTATGGAATTCCTATTCCTAAGATTCTAGAAGGCAAGTATGGTTATAGGTTTTAAGGCAATTATGTCCTTTATAAGGGTTCCCAAAACTTAACACTTCAGAAGGTTTTAGAACATACTAGAAAAATAATACTTGAATCAAGAATGAAGAGATGCTGCTATTTAAAATAAGTAATTAATGAACTACTGATTATGAAACTATCATCTCTGCTGCTGTCTAAATATAGAAAATTGATTTAATCTACTGCACTCAAGGAAATCAAAGATTGCAAAGAAAGTAAAACTAAAATCAAATTACATCATTCATAGTCTGATTTCTCGCCAATTAGTCTAGCTATGGCTTTTGGAGATAATCGTCAATGACATGAGCAATCCAATATCTAATTGTAGAAAAGTAAACTAAAATCAAATCACAACATCCATATTTCGATCCCTCACCAGTTAGTCTAGCTATGGCTTTCAGAGGTAACCGTCAACGAAATGAGCAATCCAATATCTAATTGTAGAAAAGTAAACTAAAATCAAATCACAACATTCATATTTCAATCCCTCGCCAATTAGTCTAGCTATGGCTTTCGGAGGTAACTGTCAATGAAATGAGAAATCCAATATCTAATTGCAGAAAAGTAAACTAAAATAAAATCACAGCATTCATATTTCAATCCCTCGCCAGTTAGTCTAGCTATGGCTTTCGGAGGTAACTGTCAATGAAATGCGTGAGTTGATTTCTAAACTAACTTACCAAAACAAATGAACAAGACTGAAATCAACAAAACATAACTTAAAAGAAACTAAGAAAAGAAAAGTCAGCAGAGGATCAATTCCATATCACTAGTTATTGTGAAAATTTTATACAAATGCCCGGGCTGCCTACTCTATCCTGAAACATGCACACACTGATCAACGTTATACAAAGCTTGTAAAGTCATGGACATAAGTGAAATGTTAGAAATATATATACAAGTGAATAGCTATAAAACATGTGCAATAAAAATAAAGAAATGATACATAAAGACTATACAACAAAATGAAACCTCAGTGTGCAGGGGCCCTCTGCACAACCTCGGTCAACAAGCTATCAATCCAAAATCATGTTCACGCAAGCATGTAGAACAGAGTCTTCTTATATATCTCAAAACACAGTTACAACAATAAAACTAGTGTCACGACACAGTGAGCTCTTAACTGCAAAATTATATTCAAAAGACTAACTACTATGCGGATAGGAATGCGTTATTTATAACAAAGGTTACATAATTGTTTTCCTGTAAAACTATGTGAACAGAGGACACGTGAAAAACAACGTCCATGGATTTAGCATCATGGTCACCGAGATTATGCAATCTATTGAAAGCAGATGTTGGATCCACATCGTGGTCAGCCTACAGGTGTCAGCGTGCCTCCAGAGATCTAGAAACAGCCACGAAAATCTTCACGTGTTTGAAAATGGAGTCCTGTTACCATAGGACTCTCCTGTTTGACCAACGCTTGACCACCGTTGACCACGGCCTTCTTTGATGAATCCAGCTGGACCAATGGGACCTAATCCATGTCCAGGTCATTTCCAACTTGCCCATGTGGCTTGCTTTGCCTCGTGACACCTGCAACCTGTAGTTTAACAAAAGTGGCTGCGGAAAGTTGAACCAGTTGCGGAAAGTGGTTGCATTCCGCAGCTCATAAGCAAAAACATAATTTAAATAGCAAACACAAGGACATAGTTAAAAAACCACTTTAAATGCTCTTTTATGACTAATATGCAATGATGTTGATAGCTTAGGAGGTCCAGGTGAATGGAAAGAATATAGAAAAATGTGTAGGAAAGATGCAAGTTCAAGGCTCAACATACCCCCACTGTGAAGGTGTTGCATGCCCCCATGCAACCAAAATTTTGAGTATCCCCCCTTCAAATCATATTCTCTGAGACTTCTGCTAGTACATCTAGCCCTCTTCTTCTCTTTCTTGGTGCTGCTAACATCCTAGGCTTCCTCGTCAAGCATTTGAATTTGAGATTGATTAATGCTCTACTTATCCTCCTGCACTTTTTCTTCAATTTCCTGTTCTTTTTCTGCCATAGTCGAAGATGTCGCATGGTATTGTCATGAATGATCTTATCTAGTATGCTTTGCTCCTTTAATGCTTCATTTTCATGTTTAATGTGTCTATTTAGGACCTCTAGTTCAAAAATTTCCTGTTTCAATGATTGGATTTGAGTGTCCTGTGCTGTATGAGGCTGAATGGATGAAGTGCTTGGACCTGTGGCTGTCTTTTCCAAGGATTCTATATAATCATACATCTCTTGCTGATTCGGGTCTATCTCGGGTGAAGTTTTCCTTGGGCTGACCCCAAAGTCCTGTTGAGGAGGATTGATTTCAAAGTCCGACCGAGAAGGACTTATGTCAACATCTGGAGGACTGGTTTCAATATTTGGCTGAGAATGAGGTGGGCTACGGCCAGCTGGAGGTTGTTTCGGTGTTCCTCCTCGTAAGTCAATAAAACGGGGCCCTTTTGTTTGTGCTTTCCTCCACTTTCCTCTAAGCCTGGTGCTTCTCCTTAAATGCTGTGGGCTAGTGCCCTCTTCTTCCATACTCTGTTTTTCTTTTTCTTTCTTCCTGGTTGCAACTGATTGTCCTTGAAGTTGAGTTAGCCTTTCAGACAGTGTTTGGTGGTCCTCTTCTAAGGAAGGTTCTGGTGATTGGTAGACATCCTCTATGTTTCTTTTCCCTTTCAATTTTATTTGCTTTTTATCCTTGGTTCTTTCCTCCCTTTTTTTAGGCAGCTTATCTTCTTGATTAATTTCTTTAGGAGTGTCTTGAATTCTCACATTATTTTCCTTTTTCCTACTCTTCCTTGCTCTATTGCTCTCAGGAATTTCAGGTGGATCTTGAAAATAGTTTCTCACCAAAAACCGTTCCCAGGTATCCCTCTTTTTCTTCAATTAGTCTTCAATTAAAATTTTCACAAGCCTGTGATGATACAAGTGGGGTTCTATGTCCTCTATATTCTTTTGGACAGTTGTGCACATCTTTTTCAAGTTCAGTAATAAAAGGTAAGGCAGATTGAGGGTTTGGTTTTCTAAAAAGTTCATCAGCAGTCGGGTATGATACATATACATTGATCCAAAACAACCTTCACACGTAATGAAATTTTGAATAATCAACAATAAACTGGCCCACTTCTCTTCTAAAGCATGGATAGGAATTCCTCGTTTGAATATAGTTACATCCATCCCTGGATTGCGTAGGGTAACCCTCCAAGCCTTCTCGTCAAAGCTCTTATTCTTGAACCATTGTTCTCCCTCCTGAGGGAGTTTTGTAGCGGCTGCTATGGATGCCTTAGTAACTGTAAACTTGAGGTCCCCAATTTCCACCTCCAGGCCGTTAAAAGACCTCACAAAAGCTTTTGTAATCTCCTTATTATAGCCTTTGAACTTTTGAATAAACCGTAGTCACCGTGCCTTTTTCAATATGTTCTTTACTTGTGGGTACCCCTCCATAAACTTGGGCCCTTCTGATTCTACCCTCAACAACAGACCCATTCTTTCCTTCTGTTCTAACAATTCATCTACATGAGAAGGGTTTAGCGGAGGTGAGACGACTGGATTAGCGGGAGTGAACAGGGTTTATGGAGAAAGCCAGTGACTGTAAGCGGAAAATAGAGGATGGGTAGCAGAAGTGAATTCATAGAATGGAGCGGAGGCTTATGTGAACAAGGTGGGAATGTAGCCATGGCTTCAATAAAATAGTAGGGGAGTGAAGTGAACCCGACATAATTTTTAAACTGGACGGCTGTGGAGTAGACGTAAACATGTTTATGAAATGGCTGTGGAATTTATGCGGTGGAGAAGAGCCATAATCAAATCGGCCACGTCCCATAATTACAGGTGGAGTGTAAAAATGCAGCCAAACACGAGTTAAATCCGAGGGTTAATCATGAGGCCGTTGGAAAAATAAATGCATGGTTTGTGAAGGAATGTCGTGGAATGGTTATGGAGGCTATCACGCCAATCATTGCATATAGTGGAGCTTGTGATTTCATAACCATGCAAAAATGTGCTTTGAATGATATTTGAAATAAGTTTCTACTCATACCTTGGAATTTTTGTCACTTGTTGTCCATTAACCTTTGATCAGTTGCCCCTTGTTGATGCCTTTAGGTGTCCCATGTCTTCATAATATGTCCTCGGTCATACCTGATTTTGATTTTTATTATTTTTTCCTATTATCTAACTGCCAATGTTGAATGAGAGGGTGCTAGTTGCGAAGACACAACTAGTTGCGGAATCAGTTTGCAGTTACGGAAACTGGATTCAGTTGTGGAAACTAGCTCAACAATCATATGATTGAATGGAGATGGATGGATTGATGACTGAGTGAATGAAAATGGTCATAAAAACTTTTATTGGCGGAATGAAATGGAGTGGAATGAAATGAAGTGGAGTGGAATGAAAATGAAGTGGAGTGGAATGAAAATGAGAAAGAGAGAGATTTTTTTTTTTGGAAAATATAGGGCGTCAGGAGTTCCTGATTTTCGTCCTGTATTTTCTGTATAAGACTGCCAATCAGTGATTGGTTTTCAGGCCTATACATTTTTTTTTTTTTTTTTTTTTTAATAGAAAAGAACAAAGGCTAGGTTGGTGGAGAAGAAGGATTCTTCTTCACCAGCCTTATTGCAGAATTATCTTGAAAGATTTTGACAAATTCCTCTTTTGAGAGTGGCTTATGATAGATCTTTAATCGGTGACCATTCATAATAAAAGGAGTTTGGAATTCATCAATGGTTTGGATTCTTACCACTCCATTGCTAAAGACTTTGTCAATCTCATATGGCCCAAGCCAATGCGTCTGAAATTTCCGTTTGAAGTCTTTAAACTTGGAATCAAATAGCAATGCCCAGTCTCCTTCTTGAAACTTTTTCTCTTTGATGTATTTGTCATGCCACTTAGCTCTTTTATATTGAAATAGATCAGTTCTTAGGATTTCCTCTTGTCTGATCTCATCTAGCTCATTCAACTGATCCATTCTATGCTTTTGGGCTTCTGATAGATCCATCCCCAACTAAACTGCCATCTTGAAGGCTTTGACTTGGAACTCAATGGGGAGCAGGACTTCTTTCCCATAAACAAGTTCATAGGGAGAATGTCCTGTTGTATTTCTCAATGTAGTTCTGTAGGCCCACAAGGCTTCAGGAAGCCTTTCTGCCTAATCTCTTATGTGTAGATGAACAGTTTTGGTGATGATGCTTTCTAGAACTTTGTTTGTAGACTCCACTTGACCATTTGCTTGCGGATGGTAAGGAGTAGATCTTCTGTGCTTGATTTTGTATTCTTCCATCAGCTTCTCCACCAAGTTGAATGTGAATTGACTTCCCTGATCTGTCGCAATTTCTCTTGGAACACCAAAGCGAGTAAAAATATCCTCATAAAGAAAACTAATAATAGAATTTTCAGTAGCAAAAAAATAATGCTTTGGCTTCTACTGATTTAGTGGCATAATCATTACATACCAACATATACTTCTTTTGTTTAGATGGTGGATTAATAGGTCCAATAAAATCTAAAGCCCATTTTTCAAAGGGTTCGATGAGTACCTGTGGTTGTAATGGCATTTCATTTGAAAGGGTAGGTTTCCCTACTCTTTGGCAGCTATCACACCTTTTGACATATTGTTTTGCATCTTTAAAAAGGGAAGGCCAAAAATATCCCAAAGAGAGAATTTTATAGGCTGTCCTTTTTTCAGCAAAGTGTCCGCCGCATGGTTCATCAAGACATGCTTTAAGAATATCTGGCATTTCATCTTCCCTAACACATCTTCTGATCACAAGATCTGGCCCTGTTTTAAACAGTTCGTTAGAAATCCATGAATATTTCGAACTCTCCTGAATAATTTTTCTTCTTTCACTTGGAACTAAATGTGGAGGCAGTTTCCCTGTAACCAAATAGTTAGCAATATCTGCATACCAAGGGGTCTTAGTAGTTACTGCAAACAAATATTCATCAGGAAACTTATCCTCTATAGGAGAATCTTCTTTAGTATTCTGAATCCTAGACAAGAAATCAGCTATTGTATTTTGTTTTCCTGGTATATCCAACACAGTAATATTGAATTCCTGCAAAAGTAGGATCCATCTTGTCACTCTGCCATTAGTAACAGGTTTGTTCATTAAATATCTAATCGCAGAATGATCAGTATGAATAAAAGTTTCATAGCATGTTATATAATGTCTAAACTTATTGATTGCATGGACAACAACTAAGAACTCTTTTTCAGCCACAGTATAATTCAACTCAATGGGAGTTAAATTTTTACTGGTATAGTAAATGGCATAAGGAACTAAATCCTTCTGACCCAACACAGCTCCTAGAGCTGTATCTGAAGCATCTATAGAAATATGGAAAGGGAGTTTCCGATTTTGTCCTCCCAAGATAGGTGCTTCAGATATTCTTGTTTTCAAAGTTTCAAAGGCTGTTTGACAATCAGGATCCCATTTGAATTCACAGTCTTTTGTAAGCATTTTGAAGAGTGGAGATGCTATTTTAGTGAAATTTTCTATAAATCTTCTATAGTATCCAGTAAATCCTAGAAAACTTCTAACATCTCTCTGAAAACTTGGAATATGCAACTTGGAGATGAATTCAACTTTTGATCTATCAACCTTAATCCCATCTCCTGAAATATGATGCCCCAAAACAATACCTTCAGTAAACATCATAAAGCATTTTTCATGGCTTAATGAAAGGTTTGTTTCTTTACATATTACAAGGAATTTTTCCAAATTTTCTAATGCTTCTTCAAATGAGTCACCATAAACTATAAAATCATCCATATAAACCTCTACACAATCATGGATTAGATCAGAAAAAATTCCTAGTACCGCTCTTTGGAATGTTGCAGGTGCATTACATAATCCAAAAGGAAGCACTCGGTAGGAAAAAGTTCTCCATGGACAGGTAAATGTGGTCTTATCTTGATCCTTATGTGCTACTTGAATTTGATTATAACCACTAAAACCATCCAGAAATGAAAAATAAATTTTGCCTACTAATGTATCTAATACCTGATCGATAAAAGGCAAAGGAAAGTGATCCTTCAGAGTTGCTATATTCAATTCCCTGTAATCAATGCATACCCTCCATTTACTATTCTTTTTAGGTACTATAACCAACAGATAAACCCATCAGCTATCTGAAATTGGATAAATGAAGTTTACATTGAGTAGTTTTTGGAGCTCTTCTTTCACTATCTCCCTAAGATTTGGATTCATCCTT